>CAJNOQ010001008.1:0-37528 GCA_905250885.1 Didymodactylos carnosus | reverse complement strand
TAACACAAGATTGATTTTTTTTACTGCAAGATCTTGTTTCTTGCAGTGAAGCTGGTTACAGCAAGAAGTGACAAGAAAAGTGTTCTTGCTTTCTTGCGCAAGAAAGATAGTTTCTTGTCACAAGAAAGTTTTCATATATTTTTCTTGTGCAAGAAAAATACTTTCTTGGGGCAAGAATGCACAAGAAACGATTCTTGGGCAAGAAATGTCACAAGATCTTGCATTCTTGCTTAACAAGAACATCGACTAGGGTAAGACACATTCTAAGAAATTCCGTATTTTGTTACAGTCTGTATTATTTGAGTTTAATTCTTTCAAATTGTCTTACACATTTCATTGTATTACAACCATACTTCTCACGTACGGTGATAATAATAGACTTTCTTTTGTTTATACGGTGAAAACGACGACTCACGAATCACGAAAGTCCTTCAAAGTCTTACTATTTAGTATCACTAAATCACATTTTTCACGGGCTTTCATTTGGTATAAAGTTCATCATATCTCCGATTTAGAATTATAGCGTTAGCCCCTTGAATAATATTATGGATTTATGCTATTGATTTATGCTGGAGAACCCGCCCTGATAGACAAGAGAAAGAGCCGTGTATGCTGGAGAGTAATAAGTGGCTGTGTCGTTTATGCTGGAGAGTGCTATATGGTTTTGCCATTTATGGTAGTAAACAATAGAGAACTCGCCCGGATAGAGAAATTCTGAAGATAAAGAGCCGTTTGCGCGGGAGAGTAATAACTGAATGCTAGTAAAAAGAGAAAACCCGAGAAGCCAAAAAGAGAAAAAGTAAAAAAGAGAAGACAACTTCTGAAGGAAAAGAAGCCTTTATTCTGTAGAGTAATAAATGGTGTATTGAATTAGGCAAGCGAAAAGCAAAAGGGTGTGCCAAGAAAGTTAGCACAGCTTTAAATTGGTAAATATATATAAATAAAGGTGTAAAAATATTTTTCATTTGGTTAGTATTTCAATGAATATGTTGGTGTTGTTCATTATACTTTGTTGAGAAACAGAAATGTCAGATCATGCTAAAAATTTCAGTGTTCAAAAGTACATTTTCTTCTTTGATTATACACTTTCTCCATTGTCGTAATGTTGTTACCATCACAAAAGAACTGTATTTGTTTGCAGACGATATAATCAAATTTAAATACAATAAGAAAACAAAGACAGCTACTAAGTGTAATCATAACACTCACGTAAGTAAAAATAATTTTCATCTTAAAGTCTTATTTTTTTAAATAATGCTTCACATCACTTCATATGAAGCATACGATTACGCCAACTTTCTTTTTCTTGCCAACAGAAGAGAATCAGCATTTCTTGCGTGCTTCTCTAATCTCTTTTTCTTCACAAAAGATGAGATCGATAAACTTACGTGCGGAAGCTTGAGTATGCAGTAGTAAACAGGACAGTCGAACTGAACCATATGTGCTAAATTTCCAGCAAGTTCCTGCAAAAAATGGGGATGACTTTAGCAGAATAAGACAAGATACTTCTCTAATCAAAATGGTAGCGAGAGACTGTCATGGCATCCCTCTCATCGGAAACAATTTTGATGATTGAGCTGAATATAGTGCATTATAAAGTGAAGTGTCTGGTGTGAAATAAAATCTTTTCAGCTTTCGCCGCCATTGCATGCAGGAGATATAATTCTTTTGAAGTCTGTCGCATCACGCTGAGAAAACTTCACCTTTTAAGTTTCAACACCTTTTTCTCTTCTCTTCGGTGCTAGTAAAGTTCTTGAAATAGTTAGCCTAGTAGAGTGCTCCTTACTATGACTAGAATACAGTCGAATATTGGAAACTGTAGGTGTGCATTTGCTTTTCTTGAATACATTGGACACCACTATTGCATTGAAAAAAACAGAAAATATCGTAATTCTTCATCTACAACTCAAGCTGCTGTTTTTAAGCGTTACTCATTTTAGTTACAAGATTTCGGATACTTTCATCAACTGCTAACGTCTTTGGGTGAGATGGTTGCAATGTCTTGAGTAAAATTGCTTCAGCTTTTTTGTAATGGACAAGAGCTGTTTTGTAATTCCCATTCATTTCATACATCCGCCCAAGATTATGATACCCAATTCCGACATGTGGATGATTACCACTGGCGTTTGATTCCTCTGATATGTCGACAAACTTTTGATAATGAATCATCGCAAATCCCCACTCCCCAAGAGCTTCGTGCACCGACGCGATATTATTATGCACTTTTCCCACAGACGGATGACCTTTCGGCAATATTCTGTCATAAATGTCTAGAACTTGACGATTTGTTGATAATGCAATGGCAAACTCTTTTTTGTCTGTAAAAACTAGTGCCAATTCACGGAGAGCAGCTGCGACTCGCATGTCATCAACAGTTGCTTGATTTCGGTAGATTGTGAGTGCTTTTTCCAAATGTGTTTGAGCCTCAATCGCATTGCCCAGGAGTCTCTTTAACATGCCGACACCACACAAACTATCGCCAACCAGAACGTTGCCTTCCGATAATTCTTGCTGACGAAGACAGAGCAATTTCTCGTAGTACATTAACGCTGAATCATACTCACGTCGATATGTGGCAGTTTTGGCACGATGTACTAGATCATCATCGTAGCTAATCTCACCTTTGGGTGCCATCTCATTTGTTGTGTTAGCTTTTAGATCCACCTTCTCACTTGGCAGTGGAATATCTTTGGCATGATGTACTAGATGATCATCGTAGCTAATCTCATCTTTCGGTGCCATCTCACTTGTTGTGTCAGCTTTTAAATCTACCTTCTCACTTGGCTGTGGAATAGGTGCAACACTGTTCTTTGCCGGTATACTGTTATTACAACCCATGCTTAATCACTCTCATTTGTTACCCAACTCATTTTTTGTACTGTTGTAAAATACAGGTGACTTTGTTTTTCACGATTACTGTTTTCTGAATGAAAAATAAAATATTAAACAAAGTAATTTCTTTTTCAAAAGTTTCTTGGTGAAACTAAATTAAAGAGTGCACGCGTGGAAGCAATTAAAGTGCATACGTTTTAGTCAAATAAAAAAGAAAAGGAGAAGAATATACGTCATGACAAAGTATTCTAATCAGGTCATGCCCAATACATTTTCAATGAGAAAAAAGAAAGCAACGTTAAATGTAAGACAAGTGGTTCGATAGAAAATTTTCTGCTCAACACTTTAGTTGATCTGTTGTTTTCCTAGAGTTCCATTTTGATCCTGAAAATTTACTTTTACCAACAGAGGGCGCAAAGTAAAGTTTTTTAAATTTGAATGACATCCAGCATTCATTTCAAGCATGTCATTTGAAAGAGCATACAAAACTGGATAAAACCATGTGTTTTTAGTCGAAGAAAAGTTAAGTCTAATATCCGCCAGCAGATTTTGACCCGTTTTTTGAGAAACAACTCAGAATAGTTTGACGAGTCAGACCAGGAATCGTAGGAACTTGTGAACGCTTTCTTTTTGTGCAGAAAAGCATGCTCTACAAAACTAGAATACGTTCAGAATTTTTGGATTCCGTTTCCAGATTGAAATTATAAGAACACTGAAAGTGCTGAAAGAAGAAAACTTTAAAAAGTAAAACGTTCGATATTAAACCTACCTTTTCTCAATTCATATGCAGGCAGTAAAGTACATGCAATCATCACTATCAAAAATTAAGACAACAACACCATGAACAAATAATTAGTTAAGCAATTGCTGCTATGGTATGAAATGAAGAACGTACAACAACCGTAGGAATAAAAAAATGTGCCTTAAAGTTAAATATTGGATTAAAGGCTTTTTAATAAAAAAGTAAAGTAAGCGAAAGTATGTCAATAAGAAAAAATAATATGTTGTTTATTTCATTGCATTTTTTCAGTGCTTATATATGTATTCGCTCTTTTATTAGAGTTCCTCAGATTTTTTCTTCTAACTATGACGATAGCAGGTCAAAGACGTGTAACGAAATTTTCAACAATATATAAGTATTTAAGTTGATAAATCTTTCACTTACATTCATCGATATCGAATAAGAGATTTATTTGCTTCTCGTTTTCTTTTATTATTATTCTCTAAGAAGGAGAGAGAGGATTAGAAAAACATTTGCTTTCTCAAATAATGCAGAGAAACACAATGAAGAGAACCTGTAAGCCTTAGGATAAGAGAACATCGTTTATACCAGTTATAGATTTAGGAATGATTCATTAATTATTACTCTGCATTACGTTACTGAGTAAATTAACAAAAATTTGTTAGTTGCGACTGGTAGCATAATGACAGTCTACTACTTTGCTATTTTATTAGAAGTAACAAGTAACACTATTGCCACTGGTAATAGTAATAGCATTAAGCCGCTCCTGCACTGTAAAAAATAAATAAGGTAAAAAGTGGCAATAAGCAGAAAAATGCAGAATCCACAATATTCCGTATCGTGATGTTTATTCTGAGATATTCGACCATATTGTGAACAAACGTTTAGCAGAATATTACGCATAGGCCACAATTTCGATAAAAATTATAAAACTGTTACAGCATTTTGCACGACTGTGAGACATAATGAGACTTCTACTAGAATATTGCTCACAATATGCTAGAATATCTCAGAATAAACATCACGATGCGGAACATTGTGGATCCTGAATTTTTCTGCCTTTTGCCACTTTTTACCTTAATTATTTTTTACAGCGTATACGGATGGTGTTCCAAAAATCACACTACTGGATAAAAAATTTGAATAATTCCGTCATATCTTAACCAAACTTCAAGATTGTTTTTTTGCTTGATAGAGCAATATTCTAAGTTTTATTTCATTTATTTGGAAAGTTTTGTATAAACAAAGCCAGTGCGAAACAAAAAACAACAAAACTTACGATATATGGTTTTTTTCTGTACCTACTTACAATAGTACGGAAACATTGTTGAGCTTCCCAGGTGTCGGATCCCGAAAGATCCGTTTCATTCCGACCATTTCCGGCTGTCCGACGTCTGACCGGATCAGGTGGGCGAATGCCGTTCAATTTCTGTTCCTTGCATTATATCCCAATGTCTGGAACTAAGGTGGATCCGATCATCGGATCCTGTGACCGGACTGTTCGAATATGATGGTCGGAAGTGAACGAATTCATCCACCTATAGGTCTTTCCTTTCTCTCTTTTCTTTTCTTTCCTTGCTCTGTACGGTGAATAAATTTACCAATTTGTTTCTCGGTGTTTTTAGTATAAATACGATGCTGTACAACATGAAACATGAGATTATTTTTCTGCAAGTTTTGGCACTGAACAGTGTGAGGCATCGACTCACTGCTGTTCGAAGACGCGTGACTCAGTCAGTCACACACGCCTTGGGCTAGTTCCAGAAACCGATTCAAAAAATAAATAGTAAACAAGAAGAAAGATATTTATGGCTAAATATTAGTTTTTAACGGCTACAGAAACTACCCGTAAATTCGATGCTATTTCTGGCGGTCGGATCCTTTCCATACAACTTCCGGTCGGAATCCGAGTAATAGGATTCCGACACAATCCACCACGGATCGGGACGAATTTTGTCGGAATCCCACCGGATCCTGAGTCAGGAATGAACGATCTGGGTTGTAATAATTGAATAGAATCTATTGGTAGCGCCACCTGTTATCACTACTCACATAAATCTTACTAAGGGTTAACTAACTTCCGGAGCACCATTTTATTTTAACGGAAAACTCAATTTTAATATCAACCTTCTCATCAGTTTATTCTGACTAGCTCGGACGGTCACCTCCACAATCTCATATATTCAAATGTTTTGTTCAATTTAAAGTTTTGTCAAAAGCAATTAATTTCTCTTTATTAAGGTGAGCTATAAATTCCGACTTCTCCAATAGCCTGACACAACCTTTCACAGCCTTCCTAACTGTTCTAGTTTGCAGGGCTCCCTTCTGTATATGAAATCCACTAGTAGTTGTTATATTAAATAATCATTTTGTTATGTGAAAGTGAACATCATCTACTTATTTTAATTTTTAAAAGTTATCTCATTATGAGAGAGCTGAAAAAATCGACTTTTTTGCGCCAGACGAATTGAAAACTGGAGAGGGGTATTTTCAAATTTGTTAACTTTTTAATCTGGGAAGTTGGTAGAATATAGGATAAACTTGCAGTGAGCACTGCTTCTTTCGAATATAGAATACTAGTGTGTGGCCATGATACGATGAGTCATCGAATCAAAAGCGGATTGCGGTTAGCACTAATGCACTTGGAAATCAAAAAAGTGATCCTCAAGCTAGCAAAATAAAAGGTAGTTTGAAATCTTCTTTAGGCTAAACTATATCGATTCGTAAAATGAGATCCTTCTGACCAGATCGATTTAAGTTGAAAAATAGAGTGGAATATTATCCACTATATACCGAAACACTGCAAAGGAGTCATCAGTAGAACACTAGTAACGGCAGTTGATTCAGAAAATGTCTGATAGTCGGCGCGAAAAAGTTTTCACTAATTAGAGAAGAGACGGAAAAGGAGATAGGACGTCTAATGATATGGATGCCCACGACGTGTTTTTCTTTGCGCCTAATGTTTAGCAGTGTTTCTAACAAAATTCATCCGCTGAGCGTACCAGTACGCCCTGTTTTTACCTGCAAAGCGTAAACGTTTCAAATCTAAAATAGAAAGCATCAGTTAGGCATCAGACATTTTCTGTATTTCAAACAACAGAATGACTCACTAGTTAAACAAGTTTTTCTTATTTTCTCTTAAATATAAAAAAATGTTCGATTAGAAAACAGAACGTCTGTACGCTGTGCTTTTCTCAACAAAATGTAAAACAGCGTATTTGTAAATTCTGAAGCGTATGCACACTTTGATATAGTGAGTATCCTTTGCTATTAGAAACACTGATGCTTAGTTAACTGCCCTATTCTATGATTCTCAGAATCAAGACTAAGACTGTAATAAATGACTCAAGCCAAACAACACAAAAAGAGTGATAAAAAATAACAAAATAAACAAGACAACTAAGCTTAGAACCAGAAGTAGTAAAAAAAGAACAAATTTTTGAGAAAAGAAAAAAAGAAATAAGCAAAAAAGCACAAATATGAACGTAACTGACAAATGTTTCACTGGAAGAGATACTGACATAAAGCTGTTTTGAAAGACGTTAAAGAAGAAAGACAGCCAGAGTTCCCTGATGATCCGCAACAACGCGTCAACTAAAATCGAGACTTACATTTCTGTTTGTTGATCTCTTGCGTTTTATTGAATAAAACCACAGAGTGTTAGATAAAACATTTTTTAGACTCTCTGTGCGTGAAAACAGCTGAAGTTAGACCATCAAATTGCGTTTCCGCTTTTTTTCCGCATTTCCACCCTGAATATCTGGGAACTCTGGACATAGCATCAAATCAACGCTGTTCGATGTTACCATGTGTACTATGATGAAGCCAGATGTTATTCAAGGTGGAAGAAGACGATAATCAGAAACAAGCAATGACAAGAATACGATGAATTTTTACGGACACCGCTGAACAAATGGACTTTTCTTTTCTGAAACACTAAAAGATGTAACTGGTGTTTTCCTTATTAGTGTAGTTTTTTTTTTTTTTTTGTTTTATGTGAGTGGTAGGCAATTACTGGATTGAAGTTGTAAATAAATCTTATGGTTATCCATACACTTTGCCATAAAAAACAGAGTACGAACGTGCATTCTGCGCTCCGAAATAGCATGTACATGTACCTTCTTTGGGTAGAACTCTCATTAGGAATGCTACTGTACGGGACGGGACGGTACGTTCTTGACTTTCTGTAATCATTCATGACAGTTTTGTGATCATACTGATGCAGAGTATTGAACATACTTATTCATCGCCATTCCAATGTCGTGCTTTAGATTCATTTTTGTAAAGACGAAAACATCATTTAGGAATAGCATAATGAAGTGAGTGAGTGTCTATTGATTTGCTATAGAAAGGAAATGTATATTTATTTATTTTTTCTTTCATTCTAGCCTATCATCATCAAAGATGCACTAAATCTTCAACGCATGATAAATATGATTAATAAAGAAGGTGTTCTAGCTGTCGATTCGGAAGTAAGATTGATTGGTCTATAGGTTTTATCTTCTCTAAATGTTTAGAAGCATCTAAACAACCCTTTTCATTGAGTATCCATGTATTCTTATTTTATTTAACGTGATCAATATCGTTACTTTGAACAAAAAACAGCGGTGATTCAAATATCGACAAAGAACGATGATTACATTATCGACGTACGATCAACGATGTTAGATGATGATGATATTTTCTTATTAAATGAAGTTTTTATGGATGATTCGATCATAAAAGTAAGACATTCTTCTACTACCTGAGCATTGAATTTTTTTATTAATCAATTTAGGTTATTCATGGCTGTTCTCAAGACGTCAAATATTTGATGAAAGATTATGATCTCCAATTTCGACAATTATTTGATACAGAGATAGCCATGCGGCTATTGGGCTACAAACGATCAGGTTTTGATTATTGTCTAGACGTATTTTTCAACATGGACGTCGATGAAGAAAAGGATAAAATGCAAGCTTATGATTGGGGTTTTCGGTGAGTTGTGATTAGTACGGATTATTTAATCTTATTTCTTTTAAAAAAATACCTAATTGGCTTTTTATTTGTCTAGCCCATTAGCAGCAGTGGCACTGCTGTATGCTCAGCAGGATGCTCATTATTTACTGAAATTATATGAACATTTGTGTGAGATAATGAATGATTGGATGAAGTTAGAGATTTTGGAAAAAAGTGAAGAGACGAACATGAATAGTGTTGTAAGATATGTCTTGTTTATACCTGTTGATTTAGGTTTTCTTAGATTGTGTATTTGTTTATTCAGATTGTTATACCACGTAAACTGAAGATGTATAAATATCAATCGATTTATGACAAAGAAAACAAATATAGAAGGAGAATGAATAAAACAATGTTATCGTTTAATTCGGGTCAAATGGAACAGTTGAGAGAACTTGTACAATGGCGATTTCAGTTTGGGCTATTGAGTGATATAAACCAATAGTACGTGTCTCTACCCTGCTAAATTTTTAAAATTGGATAAATATTCTTTCTATTCTAGTATAATTTTACCGAACAAAGTGTTGTTTTCGTTATGTGAACGAATATGTAGGTTTAGAACTTCATTTCACCATTTTGTGGATAATTTGTTATCTTCGATTTCTTCTGCTTTCAGATCAGCACATGATGTGAAAAATACATATAAACGTTGTGGAATTGGGATCCATGATGTACCGCCAAACGTTTTTGGTGAAATTTTTGGTGTACTGTCAACATGCGCACGTAAGTACATCTAATCAAGAGACATTTCTTATGATTGCGGTAACTGATGCATTGTGGTTTATTTTAGCATCTCGTTTTGAAACAAGTCCTGGTACTGAACAAATTGTGAGTAAAAAGTTTGTCTTTTATCATTTTTTTCCTATAGTTTTTTTTGAATTCATTGAGCATTATTCTAGAGAACGGTGGAAAAAAGTTGTAGTCCTCGTAAACTGATTTCATAATAGAAAACCTTTCCGTCATTCCTCTTTTCTGTCTCGTTTAGATCCCTTCATCGTCTCAAATTAATTTTTTCCAATCACCTCCATCTCAGCAGCCGGTAGAATTAGTCTTGCGGGCTAGCCCGCTGACGGAACCACTTACGGTTCACGCTGCTTCTGTTGTCAATGATCACGTTCAACAACAAAACGAATCAAATATTGTGAGTCCGGATCGTCGACATCGTGTTTCCTCTTGTACTTTCTTCAACTGTTCAATTTTAGACCAGTATGAAAATAATAACCAAGAAGACTGATGTATTTATTTGCAATTTACCGTACTCAATAACACCATCCGAAATTCGTAAAGTATTCCAAGCTTACGGTGATTTGTCTGTGAAAAGGATGTACGACGACGGTAATCAATTTACTGGTATGGCTCGTTTACACTTTCGCAACATCAGAAATATTAACACATTGATGGCATACTATGGTGAGTAATTAGTTGATCACATTATTTTATTACCTGCGTTTCTCGCGCTGCCTCCCGTGACTGTCATCCTCGTCACTAACATAAATACTTTTGGAATATTCTAGGTGAAAATGCAATTTATGTACACGGAAGAAGAATAAAATTGAAACGAATGTTATTAAATAATCATTCCATCGAAGACAAATTATTACCATCAACAAAAATTACAATTAATTTAAATACGGGTACAAGTGTAACAACACTACAAATTTCTGAACGTTTTGGACGTTTAAAATCAGTAGATTACAAATACAAATCCGTAACATGTAAATTGGAATGTAAGTCATTCGTTCTTAATAGTATAAAATAGTTGATGGATCACATCATCTGAACTGTATTTGTCCGACCACTATGCCAACTGACTTCACATAACGACTGATTTTTTAAATGTTTTAGACTTTTATTTTGATTCGGTGGACAAACTGTTATTGTCGTCACTTGATACGTCGTTAATCAAAGACATGCAAAAAAATAGTGGACGTTTATTCAGAAGATGACGAACGAATGATTAACATTTGGAAGAAAATCGAAAAAGCAAAATCAACAAGAAAAAACTTTCACAAGGGACAACGATAATAAAAATGTTTTGTTTTTGTTCTTGTTATTTTCAAGTCTCCTTTTAATGTATTTTTTGTGGATCCTAACAATAATTCATTGTGCTAATAAAAAAGTGAAAAGAAAATGTTCTACGTTTATAAATAAACAACAACTTTTCATTTACTGTTAGACACTAATTAAAGCTAACAAATTCGGACGGCTGCCGAAAACTGAGAAATCCTTCTATAAATTCCAGAAATTCTAGTATACACCGCTTTAATCTAGCACAGACAACTTATCAGAAGTCCAACTCTAGAATTTCACAATTCTAGTATTATAGAATGTTACATTTTAAGAATTTAAACATTCCAGAATTTTACGATCTTACACTATAAGAATTTTAAAAGGTTGGATTTTTAGAATTTTAGAAAGGGTAAATTCTCTTCTAAAGATAAGGGTTACTGTAGAACTTTAGAATTTTCAAATACAGAAATTAGTCTTACTTATACTATTTCAACATTTGTGCTCGTTTCTGATTTGGTGATGTTTTGAATTTATTTTTATTTTAAAATCGTTGTTTGAAATTGAATAAAATTTTTTTTTGACGATATTTAACATTAAAAAGGTACAATTAATCAATCATTTGGGTACCGAAAAAAATCGCATTCTGATTTTTTTTCTAATTTTGAACTTTTTTTCTGATTTCTATCTTTGAGATCTTGGATCTGGGAATAGCATATCATTCATCATTTGAGACGATATCCATATTAAGCGGGAAAAAGAACCTCGAGTCATTATTAGACTCCTGCGGCGCAACCGCGAATCCCATCCCGTCTGTCCCGTGGGACACATGGGGTCGGGACAAAAAACAAATTACAGGCTTGGGCTCATAGGCTTGAGCAAGAAAAATATTTCACGGGCTTGGGCTTACGGGGTCGGGAGAAGTTGCAGAAAAATGTTGTCCCATAAATTTTGCCTTTTGATTGCAATTATACTGCAACTTCAGATATTTAATCCTTGTAATATTGGGTGACCCACAATAAATGGCCCTCCTCATACTTTTCTTATAATGTTTTTTCTTTTCAATTCTTAGACCTAGTCCTTTTCAAAAGATGTGTCTCGTCAAATTCTCTACAAAACTTGATCAAATTTATTTCTATAAAAAGTTAAGGAGAAAGATGAAACGAAAAATATTCAAGATGACGAAAGGACCAACTTTCTAAGCTATATTGTTTTACAAATTTGTAAAACAATATAGCTGGAACAAAACTGAAGGTATTTTTGAGTACTTTAAAGTGCGCTCTTTCTTCTTATGTAGTTCACAGTTCGTTCAACTCTAAGTGAGCACTGAAAAATCTGACATTCCAAAATTCACCGCAAGATGACCAAAATCTGCTATTGCTCGGCAGGTGAATTTATAAAGAAAACTTTAGGGTAACTTTCGCAGCTGAATCTGGCACAGGTATCATTTCTCGTAAAAATAAAAAAAGACCGAGCTAAAAAGGTGCTATTTTGCATTGTGTATCCAATACTGGTTGATAGAGCTTTTCAATGGTTACAAAATGCGTGTATTCTCTTCTTTTCCCCCCAAAATCGAAAGTACCCCTACGAGATCTTAGCGCCGTACAACGTAACTCGTTGCACTGATTCCGAATATCTAAGTTTCAAAAATTCCGTTTCTCTAGAAAAAAACCATCGAATTTTGATATGATTTTTATAAATCAAAATAACTCATATATAATATCTCATTAACCTAGATGGAAGAAACATAACAAATGAGTTTCTATAACTTGTGAACATTACAAGATGAATGAACTATTTCGATTGAAATATATAAGTTAGTGCTTTTCTTATTCTATCCCATTGTCTACTGCAGCGCGTATATAGAAAAATGGAAAGCGGTAAGGTTAAAAGAAGTGAAGACTGAAAGCGGTACATCTGATCTCTACAGTTCAGCTATATTTTCTTTTTTCTTTTTTCTAGGATTGCCATTTAATAAGATTTCTGTTCTGTAACTGAGCAACAGAAGAGGATTATAGTTACTCAAAAAATCTAGAAAACTCGACAAACACGTTCTAAAACAGCTCTAAATCATGAAGAATCACGATAGACGCTGTCTTTTATTCGGAACAATCACTTTTGTTCAACAGCGCTATGTTCAACGAGAATGAACGCTACTCACTTTGCGCCACCTATAAAAATAATTATCTTTGCAACCGTTCACACTTTATTGATGAAACTTTCCAAAAATGTTTAACTAATTGTCGTTATTCATTACCCAAAATTTCAGTTCAATCCGTCTGGCGCAAAAAAAAGTCGATGTTTTCAGCTCTCTCATAATGGTTCATGAGAAGTAGTTTTGAAAATAGTTGTCAATTATTCCAAATACTTTCCAGATATTTAAACACTTGGATCAAGTGCGTTCACCAAGGAGGTAGTTGTCTGACTTTTTTCTAGGCCAGAAAAGCATTTGGTCACTGCTAGATTGTTTGATTATCGAACCGATATTGAGTTATTTGCTGGAAGCAAAGCTCTCGTTTATTTGGAGCTTCCGAAAATGTATTAATATTTCGCTAAACTTAGGTCAATTGCAGTCAAAATTGAGATTTTTTCCACAAGACAATTGTTCCTGTCTACTAACACGGCCAGCGGATACAAGAGATTTATCAACACATTAAAACTCGTCTAAATCACAAAATGATAAAAGCCATTTATCTTTTATTATTATGCTATGAATAATCATACCAGAGCCGGATGAGTTCGAGTCTGGACGCACTAAATATTTTTGAGAACTCGACCTTCGATCGGAGATTTTCCATACCGAGTTCGCCGCCGGAAATACATTCCTATGAATATGATAAATATAAATTTTTTGAATTTTCTGCATAATGGCGACGATACTTCGTCTAATATGATCTTCAAAAACAGATTTCACTTTTTTTTCTTCGCTGGTGCAGAAATAATGACATACTTTTGTTATCTTATTATCGTGCACTCCACTGAGGTTTGAAGACTCCATTCTATGAAGAATCATTCGATAGAGAATTTTCTGCTCTACAGAATCCATTACCTTCTTTCATTACATATTATTTTATTATCTAAAAAGATAGTGTAGAGTAAGGACACGTAAAAAGTATAACTGCGATCGAAAGAACAGCTTGTATTTTTTTTATTTTCAACGTAATTGATTATTTAATAATGTTTCTGTTAGCTATTGATCACAAGTACTATGAGTAAACAAATCGTCTTGATTTAATTAATTCACATTGGAAAATAATATTTTTCCTAACATTCAGCCACTAATAACAGATAGTCATAAGATTATGGCGTTACTGATATACCTATTTTTGTCTGTATATCGTACGGTTCCAAGAATTCGTTCTGATTTCAGAAGATAAAAGATTTTGTGCTCTACAAAACCGGCTGTATCGCACACTTACACAGTGCCATTTGGCTAGTCCTTTTCCTGCATTTTTCAAAATCTCACGTTGCCAGAAAGTACAAATTAAATTATGCACTAAAATATTTACAATTTGAGTGACCAAACCGAAAAGCAGCATAGTCTGGATGACAGTTCTCAATCCTCTGAACATTTTGATAACACCCTCTTTTCTCAGTTATCATCTTATTTCTCGAAAAATCACATAAAAGCGAAAAGCCATCAAAATTATCGCAGTTATGCTTTTTACGTGTTATGTCTTTTTACGTGTACTCAGTAGAAGCTGATGTGAGGGCTTCCACGAAAATTATTATAAGTCACCTATAAAGGACTACTAAGAGCCGCGAAAACTCATTTTGTAGAGAAATATTTGCTCTTGAAAACTCAACTCCGAAAAAAATTTGAAGTTATTTGTCGCAAAAATGTGAGCATTCTAAAATGCACTAAATTCAGAAAAGAACCCTGTTCGAAGAGTTTTTTCTGAATTTAGTGCATTTTATGATGTGCATATTTGTATCACAGATAATGTTGAAATTTTTCTACTTATAACCCTAGTAAAAATCTCAGACACTTCTTAAAATTATCTTGTTAAGATATAATTAGATCTTATTCTTTAAGATTTTAGATCTTAATAAGATCTAATGACTCCACTTTCATTCACCCCTTTGTTTTGCTCTCATTCATATATATAAGTAACACCGAAAATATGAGTGATTTTATGGTCATTTTTCTTCCAGATTTGGCTAGTACTTGCTCTCTCGAAAGTGTTTAACAACTTTTTACAGAGCGTACATGCAGGGCAAGGTCCATGGTCGGACACCCGAAAATATGAAATTTCTCTTCATTCTTTAACACTGTTCAACTGTTGCTTTGGATAAAATGGATTAAAACTTCTCATCGAATCTCGAATGAATATTATTTAGAAAACGTCATCGTTCTTACTATTAAGATTCTAACAGATTTTATCCAATCTTGAAAATAGTTTAGGCAGTAATATCTTATCAAATCTTAGAATCTTCGAGTCTCACGATCTTAGTAAGATTTGTTAAAGATCTTAGACAAATATAAGCGAAATCTCACTAAGATCTTAATAAGATTTTTCTAAGATCGAGTAAGTTTTCCACTAGGGAAAGGATTGTAGTCCAAACATTTCTCTACAGAATCCACGACTCTGGGTAATTCTTTATCTTAGACTTATAACAATTTTCGTGGAAGCCCTCACACCAGTTTTAACTGGTGCATGCCCAATACTGAATCATCTTTTAGTATAAAATAATGGTTAATAGTTATATAGTTGCAAATTAAATAGTTATCTACATCTCTACATAAGATAATATCATAAAAAAAGATACTGGACTGACCGATTAAATCAATGTCACAACTATCAGTCAAACTTCATATGGCCAAATCTTTCTTATATTATTATACTTAATCGTGCATGACAGTATATTTCCAAAGTTCAGTCACATAACGTTTTCATTGAAAAAACTTTCTGCTATTTATTTCTTCTACGTCAATAATTCTCCTATATAAATTAGCACACAACATCATATTATTATTACCAGAAAATTGCATAAAGGACGGAGGATGTTTTCTTAAGGAATCGGTTCCCTTTCAAAATTTTCTTTTTCCTATCTAGAATATATTGATATTGAAGAGATCTACTGATTGGTGTATCATACTATGGAATATTATTACACTGTTATTATTTTATATTGATTACACTGATCACTATATATGCTGATAGTGACATACACGTCACCTTTTACACAATAAAAATATCATATTCGGAATCAGTGTCAAAAGCTGAGTCAAATGATGTACTGCTTTTATCCTATCCGATTGCTTTAGGCTGTTTGACTTTTACGTCGAAAAATAGCATCATAACAATTTTCATCAAAAATGAAAATTAACAAAAAGTTTGGAAATATATATCATTTAACTCAGTTTTGACGCTGATTCCAAATATGATATTTTTATTGCGTAAAAGGTGACGTGTATGTCACTATCAGCATACATAGTGATCAGTGTAATCAATATAAAATAATAACATTGTAATAATTTTCCATAGTGTGATATACCAATCAGTAGGTATCTTCAATATCTGTCATTCTATATGTAAACCATTATCAGAAGTTGTTCCTGAGCCGAAACCGAAAGCCAGCTACCGTTGCTGTGCGCCTTTTTGGTTGCTAACCGGACAGGAGAGGGATGACGGTTAAAAGCTCTTGCGTTCTGTCGGATGTCCTTTACTGATGCCCCCTTTAGGCAATTCTTCATCCGTAAGGTCAATTCAAACGGAAATGGTTCCTTATAAATCAGTTATATATTCTAGATAGGAAAACGAAAATTTTGAAACGGGGCTGATTCCTTAAGAAAACGTCTCTCCGTCCTTTCAAATAAGTCAATAGATAATTGTTGTGGTGAACTAGTGCAATGAATTTACTCTTTATGTGTAAAAATTTAAAATGCTGAAACAATTTTATGTTATACAGATAATAAAATCCATCTACTAGCGTGCTATAGCTTATTATGCATTCTTTGCACATGGTAAAATATTGTAAAGCGTTACTAGAGACTCTTTGTGTCAATGAACACTATAATGGCGTTCAGAACATTACAGTTTTACAATATTTGTTTTTCTGATTATGAGGCTTCTATTGTTTGAAACAAATATTCTGTCAAATTTTTCGGTTATAGTTATATACCTAAAGTGAGCTTCATTATTTCTTTCTTCACGGATAGTTCGTCAAGTTAGAGCTATCTCAGCAATACTTTGTCTTGTAGAACGTGTTCCGCCTCGTATACTATATCTGATTCTGTCAAAGATGCATTTCGTCCGTTAAATATTTTTTTAAGTTACAAATATTTTTATGACTTTCATTACCACACTTCTCACATTAAAAAATCATTTCTAAAATTAATAAAATAAAATATAAATCGTTTCTAGCTTCCGGTTTCTGGATCCTTACTTTTTAAATAGTTTTTCTCACTAATTTATTTCATGATTTATTCATTAAATTCCACTTGTTGGAGAGATCATTCGATTCAGGTAGCACGAATATGGCTCTTTCTTTATTGATATTAAAAGGTGTTTGTCTCGAAACGTTTCGGAAGTTGAAGTTAAAAGGCTGCTAATGGATCATTGACTACAGGGGTTTGGTGATACTGTAGACAGATGATCAGTGAAGCTAATCATATATTTCTTTAGAACTAAGACTGTTCGGATAGTATCTTATTGATGGAAAATTTTCAGTTTTGAATACAGTGATTCTTTGAAGTATTCGTATAGGAGAACTTTGAAGAAGAAAGATGTAAACCATTTACCAACTAACCATGATTTTTTCCCATCGTAAATTCGCTTTTGCTTCTATTTATAGCTTGAGAAGTGTCAACTCCTGTGTGAAGTGCGATTTTAGTTAGTTTTAACAAAAAATATCTGAATAAAAATGTATCCATTAGTCGAAGCCATAACAGAGATAAGAACAATCATACAATGGATGAACGTAAGGTTTTTTATATATGAACCATTCTAGATATCACTCTTAACTCATTGATGATGTTAGACATGAAATCTTACAGTCACAATAGAAGTAAGACAACTACTCCGTTAAAACAGAATACTGCATTGAAAGCAGACTCTACGCAAAGCGTGCGTCAAAGTAGACTTGATGCTGTAGCAAAAAGCGTTTCAGCTGAACAGTATTTCAACACAGTACCAACTACTCACATTGTTCCAACAAATGTGATCAAAGACACATCAGTTAGCGTCAAAAATAATGAGAAATCAAAAGCTATTGAATCAAAAGGAAAACAACAAATCAAGAAAGAATCTTCAGAAGCCAAGAGTCTAAAAAAGCACAAAAAGACATTGAGTCCTAAGAAAACATTCCTTAAAGCAGTTAGTTTACAATCGAAAGACCAGACAAAAAAGAAATCAGTTAAAAGAAAGAAGCTCATTGGGATGATCACTGAAGGTCAAGGAGATGCTAGTAGAGTTTTCCTGAATCCGCAATCGACAACCAGAAATAAGCAACGACGAAGAAGAACGTCAGGTAAAACAGGTTCCTCATTATCTAATTCGACATCCACAACAGAAATAATTGCCAAATTTCCAGATGTAGAGGAGCAACAATCAAAGACAAAAATACATAGGTCAGCTTCACATTCAGTTCAAGTCATGGTTAAAAAGGATGCAAGTCCGAACCAACAAACGCAATCTTCTACAGCACAGTTTGTGAAAACAGATGCGCCAACAGCAAAAAGGAAGAAAAGTATACGGCCAAAAACGGTATGTTAAAGAGACACATGTTTGTTCCCAGCGTGGTCAGAGTAACGAGACGCTCAGAGATCTGAAACATGATGCTTCAAACATCTCAGATTAAACAGAAAAGTGTACTAAAGATTTTGAGATGTTCCCGCAGTCTACACGTTCCTTCATTCAGAAACTATAATACAGATATAAACACTTATTTTTTCGGAAAGTAGGTTTGTATCTTTATTATAGTTTCTAAATGAAAGAATGCGTATAGACTGCGGGAACATCTCAAAATCTTTAGTACACTTTTCTGTTTAATTTGAGATGTTTCAAATGTCTGAGCGTCTTGTTACTCGAAAATTATAAGAGAAAAAAAATGTAAAAAACTCGTTCCGGAATTTTACTGCGGTAGCTGAGTTAGCTGGCCAAGCCGTTCTTTCAAAATGCTTGGTTCACACTTTGTTGCATGTTCTTCAAGAGTTGATATTTTTCAGAATAAAATGCATATAGGTAATCAGTGATGACACAAGAATTTTCTTTCGCTTACACGTCCGCGTAGTCAGCTAACTCTGCTACCGTAACAGAATTCCGTAACGGCTTTTCATCATTTTATTTTTGCCTACATACTGTTGAGTGTCGTGGGACATTTTAAACTGAAGAGAAAAGTCTGGTTAACATTTTAAGACGTTTTTCAGTCTTACAACATGTATCGTTAAGAAGTTGTAACCTAAATATTGGACACTAGTTTTTTAGTTCGAACTGACTACACTACACTCTAAAGTAGTCAGTGTAGGAATTGTAGGCAAAACAAAATGATGAAAAACCGTTACAGTAGCAGGGTTAGCTAGCCAGGCCGACGTATAAATTTGTTAGTACGATTAAAAATATTTACATAGATCATTTCTCATAAAGAGTGCCGTGGCCAAAGGAGGAGATGTACGTCCTTCCTGCTTTTGGAAAAAAATTTTCTCTTTAACAATCTCTTTTCCCCCAAAAATTTTGTTTGAGCTCTTGCCCAGATCTGGTAACCAATCTAATCAGAATTTAACAAACACATGCTTTCTTTCGCTTTGTCTCCCAAATAGATGAGAGCAAAATTTTTCTTCGAGTTTTCTTCAATGAGCAAAGAAGCTCAGGGTGATATCACACTATCATTTAGTTATTGTGTTGAAATTATGACGATAGATGATGTTGTGTTCTATAGTTTTCTTTCAAATAAATTTACACCTCTCCTACTTCTTTCTCTCGCTACGCCCCTGCTCATAAAGTAAAACGAGGATTAAAGAAGTATTTGTCGGTAGAGGTTACATTTTCCAATGTTGTTTTAGAGTACATTATCTGATCATGGCGAGGCAACTACAAGTGGCGAAAGGGATATTCAATTTCCAACAAAAACGAGCAAGAGTAAAGAAGAGAGCGTTGATAATTCTATTGTTTCCAAGAAAAAATCAAAAAGTCCCAAACAAAAAAAATCCAATAAGAAAAAACATATGAAAGGTCTGTCAACAGCTAACTCACCGTCTCAAACCGAACAATTAACAATAACAGAGTTAACCCCTATGTCACAAGATCATATTGTCGTCTCTGCAAGTAGTGCATCAGAAACTAAAACAGATACGTTACACACTCCAAAAAAACAAAAGAATAAAGAAAAACGTGGCAGAGTAAAAAAGAAAAGTGGTTTTGCAAAGAAACGAGACATTTCTAAAGCATCAACAAGCACCATTCGTGGAAACAGTATCCAGTTAGATGTTTCTACAAATTTATCTCCATCATCTACCCGGATGGCGACGGACGATGAACTCGACATCGCAGCGAGGAAAACGAAGGAACAACCAAAAAATTCGATAGTAATATCTAGCCGAACGAAAGTAGATCGAGGAAAAATTAGTAATGATGATGTTAAAAAGTCAAAATCGTCGAAATTCAAGAAGGCGAAGAAAAGTAAATCGCCGGCAGGTAGGTTATTCGAGGTATCTGACTTCATGTCACTCTTAGATAACCGCTGTCAGTTTTTATTATAGTTTTCTGTGTATACCTGCTGCGTTAAGGCTTACTATGTTTGCATACTTTAGGAAAAAATGTTAGGAAAGGAAAGAAAAGCAAATCTCCTGTATGTCTAGTACCATTGCTGCTGCTGATCAGTTAATAGATTTTCCGTTATTATTTTGCAGATAATTATCAATGTATTAATGTATAGTTTTACACTTTTAGAAATAATTAATATTAGTTTCAGATGATCGCTGTATTTGTGTTTAGAAATCTGGCATAAAAACTTTGAAGGAAGATGTTCCTTCGAGCGCTAAAAGAAGAAAGAAGAAAGAAGAAGAACGTAAAAAACGTGAAGATGGTATGTAAATAGAACTTGGGTAGATTCTTTTAGTCATACAAGCGGATTCCTGTGAAATTTCGGTATTAGTTTGTTCTATTTGATCTTTAGAGTTGAATTTTCTTCATCAATTACACTAACGAATAATTATATCATTTTTTTAAAACGTTTTATCTCTGTATATAATTTAATGTATATAAATCAAAACTTGTATAATTTGTTGAAAAAGCAATCGTTTAGTACTGACTTTGGAATCCACAAGCGCCTGAAAATGGACTATTCTTGTTTCATCTACACTAATTTCTTGCTTGATTCGTCGACACTATGGTTTTAATCAATTAAGCTTGATTCTTGTTTCATCGACACTTTTTTTATCCGTTGTAACACATGGAATTATAGCTGTAATTATAAAAATGTATACTACAATTTTAAATTTGAAAAAAGTTGATAAAATTCAATAAAAAAGATTAACTGAGCAATGGATTTCTTTATCAAAACTAATAGTGTACTGAAAACAGTTGTAGTTAATAATAAAAAATGTATAAATATACCAAAATGATCATGCATATAATATAGCCTTGAAAAAAAATTGTACAAAGCAAAATAGTTTGCGACGCGTTAGAAATTACATGTTAATCGTAACCATCGTGTACATTATTTAGAAGATAGATATAAACAAAATAGTATAAATTTAAATGACTTTTTGTGTAAGGTATCAAAAACAATAGATGTTAAAAATTTTAATCTTTTTGTCAAATGTTTTTCACGACTATATTGTATGCATGATCATTTTGAAATAAAAACCTTATAATTGTAAATAGAATTTCATGTTTTACAACAGATAAAAAAGTGTCGACGAAACAAAAATCAAGCTTAAGCGATTAAAACCATAGTGTCGACGAATCAAGATAAAAAAAGTGTCGATGAATCGGGCAAGAAATTACTGTCGACGAAACAAGAATGGATCCCTAAAAACAGCTCTTTATGCCATTTGGACACGCTGTTTATGTGTCGTAATATAAAGCACGTGTATGCATTATAATGAAGTAGGTTTTAATGTAATTCAAACACGAAACATGAGAGTAGTTTAAAAACATTTCATCAGATCACTCACCTACTGGATTCTCTAGACGACAACACATTAAAAGAAAACACATACAATACAATGATCTTGATTTTTTAGAAGAAGCCCGTGTAAAAGCTGAAATAACCGAAAAAGAACGTATTGAAAATGTAAAACGTATTACAGAAGAAAAAGCTAGTTTGGCCAAAGAGGTATTTAAAACCCAGTTTGAGTAAACATTTGATTGTTTCACATTATTAATTTAGGTAAATAAACTTCGTCGTCAAGAATTAAGCGAATTTTATGAATTTATTAAACCTCTTCGTGAAGAAGCGCATCAAATTAGAATAAGAGAACGAGAAGATTTCAAAGTAAATGAATGTCGAATTGAGATATAGATGATGATGATTTTTTGTTTTTATTTCTGTTAGTGGAAGCGTGTAATGCAATGTGATGGAACGCTAGGTATATGTGATTCATGTATATTGATGCTCACTCATGAGTTCTTGTCTGTATGATAGATCCTACTGTCCTATCGGAAGTCAATACGTATATGTCACTATGGCGAGACGAACAAAAAAATACAGATGTCGAATATACCATGGAACAAACAAATTTAGTACTCTCGGTTAGATTCAGCTTCTCTATGAATCTATTTTTATAATATGTTCCGCTCTTGCTTCCCCTAGTAAAAATCTCAGACACTTCTTAAAATTATCTTGTTAAGATATAATTAGATCTTATTCTTTAAGATTTTGATAAGATAATCTAAGATCTTAATAAGATCTAATGACTCCACTTTCATTCACCCCTTTGTTTTGCTTTCATTCATATATATAAGTAACCGAAAATATGAGTGATTTTATGGTCATTTTTCTTCCAGATTTGGCTAGTACTTGCTCTCTCGAAAGTGTTTAACAACTTTTTACAGAGCGTACATGCAGGGCAAGGTCCATGGTCGGACACCCGAAAATATGAAATTTCTCTTCATTCTTTAACACTGTTCAACTGTTGCTTTGGATAAAATGGATTAAAACTTCTCATCGAATCTCGAATGAATATTATTTAGAAAACGTCATCGTTCTTACTATTAAGATTCTAACAGATTTTATCCAATCTTGAAAATAGTTTAGGCAGTAATATCTTATCAAATCTTAGAATCTTCGAGTCTCACGATCTTAGTAAGATTTGTTAAAGATCTTAGACAAATGTAAATCTTAATAAGATTCTAGTAAGTTTCTCACTAGGGTTACCACTTTAGTTAATCAATGAATTGGATATCGTTATTAATTCAATTCTGAATGGATCACAAGAAATTGACCGTATTCCTATTTATAAACAGGTGTATATCTCTGATATCTATCTTTAGACGATTAAAGCCTAAGTTTTATTTTAGACTATTAATGACCTTGAAGATATTTTACAATTCAAATGGTTAAAAGCCATTCATGATATTATGTTAAAAGCGACAGATTTACAAGATATGGAAACAAATAATTTCCAATATACAACCAAAAATCAAAATGTGACACTTTGTGTATGGGCCAATCTAAGTCATAATCCAAGGTAAGTAATTAGTACTCTCTTCTTAACATTCTCTTCTGTCTGTAATCATTCCTTTCTTTTCAGAGTGAAAAGTTTCACTTTTGATACGTTTAATTTTGGTTTCGATCTGCCAAAATCGTTATCACTAGCAAATATAGCTATTGTAGGGCTTTTTCTAGAACATGATTATTATTCAGAACGCTCACTTTTATCTAAATGTCGAACGAAAGCACCAGAATACGAATATGGTTAGTATTCTTCAATAGGCAGAATTCTTCTTCATTGAACGATATAAGTGCGCATCCGAGACAATAGCTAGAAAATCTAGTTTTTCACTATACTTTGTCTTTCGTGTCTGTCTATTAAAGATTCCATACCAGAGGCTCTTATTGAAGAAATACCAGCTGAAGAAGATCAAAATTTTCCAAATGAAAGTGTATTTGATACGAATCTATCATTAAAATTAAAAAAAGTAATGAAACAAATAAGACGAGTAAAGTTCTAAAAAGCTATTAGACAGAAGGCTTGTGACATTGCAGTTTGTTCTCGTTAATATTTTGTCACTGCTTTAGAAAGACGAAGCTGATATTATGTTGTCTAGAAATACAACATTTGAACAAGCAACAATAATAACTGAAGAAGAAAGAACTAGCAGTCAACGTTCAGCAACAGAATTTAGCACACCACAATCTCCTTC
Source organism: Didymodactylos carnosus (assembly GCA_905250885.1). Classification (NCBI taxonomy): domain Eukaryota; kingdom Metazoa; phylum Rotifera; class Eurotatoria; order Philodinida; family Philodinidae; genus Didymodactylos; species Didymodactylos carnosus. Next base: position 13,639 of record CAJNOQ010001008.1, on the reverse strand, counting down.
AAATCACGATAAATTACGCAATAGTAAGATATAGACTTTTTCATAGATTAGAACATTATTTGATGCTGTCATGTAGGTACAGCTGATCAAATCCTTAAAGAATTAGCTGATGAAACCGTTGTGGATTTACGCTCATACTGGCCACTGTTACCACTAGTAAAAATCGATCTTACTCATATACCTCCACAACCCAAAAAATTACAAGAATGGACCATTGTTCCAGGTTTGAAATATTTTCTATATGTAACAATGCCATTAGCTTTTTAAGTGTACTTGTTTTTTTAGTTGATAATAATGATATTCTTGTCTCGTATCTTTATCCAAGTGATCCAATGATAGCTGAAAGATTTTATGAAGATTTTGTTAATAAAAATAAGTCGTCGGATTATTCGATAAAAAAAGATGATGATAAGGTTTAACATATACGGGGTTTGTTCTTATAATTGGTTCTTGTAATTGGTTTTAGAGTATAAAAGATACAGAAGACACATTAATAGATCCATCAACGACGTTTGATGCAACAATGACTGAAAATAATTCAGAAATCCGAAAATTGTTTGTAGTAGCTGCATCCAAAAATGAAACACCCGTGCTTATTAAATTCAAGTAAAAATACTTATATGGTTACGTTGAAAAGACGATGTACTCACTGCTTTGTTTCTAGAGTTCCAGATAATTTATTTGTAATAGAAAAACCTGTTCTTGGCCGATGGAGCTCGGACAAGAAACAATGGAGACAAGACGGTTATATTGATTATCAATATATGCCAGGTATTTACATTTGTACAGAGACCAGTTGATATAAATACGCTGAACTCTAACGACTGTACTTGCATACGAATGCCTGTCTAAATACTCTCACACGTTTTGCCCAAACTTCCTAGGATTTTTCGCAAGTAAATCCAGTACTTGACAACTTTCTTGTCAACTATTTGGCTAAGAATTCGCTCAAGAAATCCGTAAGTATTTGTAAGTGCTCTAACAAGTAAATCAAGTATCTGACAAGTACTTCATATACTTTGACAATTATCAAGTACCATTTTATAAAAGAACTTACTCAGTGCTTGTCAAATACTCACAGAAATTCATAAATAAATAATAAGTAATCGGTTGCAAATTCATTCACTAGGAAAGATATCATAAAATAAATCTCTTACATATAAGATGCTGAATTAATAGAAAAATTCTCCCTTTAAGATACTCGTATGATATCATTTAAAACGTATGATTTTGGCACCTATGCTCTGTTGAATGATCGCCATGCTCACATGCCCTTTCACTCATGGAAAATGTACCCGAAAGGGATCGATCATGTCAATTTTACACTATACACACAAACATTTGAAATAACATTTGAAATTAAGGTAAGAGAACTGACTTAAAAACATCCATCATCCATCTAATGTGTAATGTTGAAGCAAATGTATTTTCACGAAACAATTGTACATATTCGTTATAAATACTATCAAATTTCTTAGATTTACCATAATATTACAATATGTGTCCGATCTATCATGTTTTGTATAATCAAATAGTTTATTTACTGATCTGATATACGTGAATTTTTCTATGTATGCTATTGCTTAAAATCTACTTTCTTGTACTAGTCTAATGCATAAATCAAATTACTCATAGATCTTTAACTATGCTATGAAATGCTCAAAATACAAACAGCAGTAATATAACTTTGACATAAACTGTTCTATTTTATTTAATAACGGTTTCATGTAGTATAGACATGTTAATTATGTTTCATACCATTATTACCCAATATAAAATACTTATGTGTGAAATATGAACAAAGTAATAAAAAGTCTTAATAAAAAAACCAACAATATGAACAAACAAAATATAAAACTCATATAATAAACGGAAAAAGCAATTGATCTCTTCTATTCTACTTTTTTTTCAAGGGTGAATCTCCTCCTTCTTTAAAAACTGAACTAAGATCACAAAAGAATAAGCCTGGTCTCGTACTATTCAACGTTGTTTCAATCCATTGGTCTCGAGATTTTGCTGTTTTCGGTGTTGTTTGCTGAGATCTGGTTTCCGATGACTTTGTTGTTTGAGAAGAGGTTGTTACCATTTTAGGTGGTGGTTTTTGCTGCTCTTGTGGTGCACTTTGCGTGTGATTATCTGTCGTCAGCGTACGTTCAGTATTTGTTTCAGTGGTACGATATTCTCTTATCGGCGATATAAGAATAGTTGTGGGAGATGTTGTTGTCGAAGTAGCGGACGATGGTTCAGACAGCGATGGGGTTGATGTTACACCAGCGATCACAGGTGTCGTGGGAGTTGTAGAAAATGTTATTTTTTTAACTGTTTGAATACTGACTTGAAGGCCAACATCACGTGTGGCTAAGCGAGACTTTGTCGATTTACGAGAACTTGTACCACCTGTAGCTGTCAGGCTATCGGATGATACTTGCATATCAATATTACTGTTATCGTCGAAGGGTGGAAATGTTAATGATGTTTGAAATGGAGTATCACGTTTTTCAACAAAATTATTCGTAGGAGACTTAGACGAATGATGATGATGATGATGATGAGAACCAGTTTCCAACAGCTATAAAACAGAATAACAATATATTTGCAAATATCATCTAGTTTAATGACAATTTTTAATCAAGATCGTCAACATCAGAGATATTGGATTAAAAATACCTCGTTTATAATACATACCGTTGTTGATGGTTTTTGAATCTGTTGTTGGGATGGCTGGGATGATATTGTACTGCCTATAGAATAGAGTGTCGTTGGATCTGGTTGAGGGATTATAATCGATTGATTTTCTAAATCCACAAATGAACTAAATGTCGCCATAGTCCATGTGAGTTGTGTCTGTGATGCACAGGATTTTTTTGCTGTTAACATTGAGTCTAAATCAACCGTTTGGCTACGAGATAAAGAACGAGTAAAATTAGCTGTGGACTGTGGTCTCTGTTTAATGTTATACTCAGTCGACGGAAGATTATTTAATGATTTATTGGTTGCTGATTGTGGATAGACAATATTATCGTACAACGATTGAGTATTAGCATAATACGGTTCCGTTGAACTATGGTCAAGGATTACGGGAAATTGAGCATAATTTTCTCCAGATGCTTGATTTCTTAAAGTTCTCGCTTCAACTGGATCATTTTGATACGGATGAGATGTGGGAGAATAAGATCGTGTTGGTTGTTGTTCATTTTGAGGTTGAATTCGTCTGGGTGCTTTGATATTTGTTGAATTATCGAACGATTGTATTACCGAACGACAATCGGATAGTTTTCCGTAAGCATGATTATTGTTTTCTCTGTCATCTGCCATTATATCCACTGATGCTCTTAAACGGCTATTTATACTGCTTAGCGTACTACTATTCGACGGCGGAACTATATGATGTTCATTATAGTTTGTTTTTGTATAACTTATATCGTCAGGAGCGTATGGTGGTCGTAAATTATAAGAAGGTGTAGAATAATGCACAACAGGTACTTGACGATAATATTGCGGATGAAAAGAAGTTGATGATGAATAATGCTGTGACAATGGAAGTGGTGGTGGAAGATGTTTAACCTGAAATTAATGGAAAGAAACTTTGTTCATTCAAGGTTTTTGATTATTCAGTATGATAATTCTGTACCTGAATACTTGGTTGAATATGATCTATCTGACTTTTTCTTGTTATCGAAGACTGCGATGAATAATAATAACGTTGATTATTATTTTCGTATAATGGCACTAATTGTTGATGATAAACAGTTGTATTTAAATTTCGATTATAATGATCGATTGTTGGATGACATTGTATATTGGCTACATGTGGTTGTTGATCGCAATATTGTGGTGGTGGAATGTAATCATCATGCTCTTCATAACGTAATTCTCGTCTGCTACGATTATTCGATGTTATACGATCAACGGATTTACTTAAATAATGTTGATTGTGTACAACGGTCGATGGTGTAGTAGTTGTTGTACGTTGTGTCGAACGAAGAGTACCCGATGACGGTTGTGAATATCGACGAGGATCCGACTTATCACGATAGGTTACTGTTGAATTTGTATGTAATCTATCACCTGAATTATTATTTTGACCGTTATTAACTTTTAAGCGAGTAAGTATACGTTGTTCTTGACGCTGTGGTGATAATTGATCATCAGATGAACGCGTCGAAGAATCAACAGTAAATGTAGAAGTGGTTGGAAGCTTCTTCTGAAATAAACAATAAAAATAATGTTTTGAAACGAGAAAAAGTTCTCACGTTACACTCTCTACTAGAAGCTTTACTTATTCATCATAAAAATAATCGTTTAACTATTCAGATATACATATTAACAATTTGGCGCCCATTCCCATTTTTTTTTTTTTTGTTATCAAAAGAGAAAACCGTAGTTCGATACGTATACATTGTGATCTTCAACGTTTCTTCTTTTTATTTGTTCTTATAATCGAAACAAAATAGCTAAGACGATGCCATTTATTAAATGTCTTTTTTTAAACTTTTTTCCCGCTTAACCTATTCTTTGTTGTGTTGCTGATTTGATTTGTATAGTCTTTATATCAAATTTTTTTTTTGTTGTTGCTATCAAAAAATTCAAATTAAAAATTCGTTATTTCTGCTTGACGAAATATTTTCTTTTCGATTCCTTTTGTCTCACTCACTACTATCGTTACTTCATTTGTTGGACGATAATCATACATACACACACACACACACACACACACATGCAATGAGTACGCAATGTTTCGGAGGATTCATTCTGTTTTTTCAACTCGTCATTCATCAGGGCTTCTCTTTGTATATTCATTAATTTATAGTAGACATGAAACATTGCATGTATGATTTAGCTGTGAAAAATATCATGGCTGTTTTTTTCATTGTCTAAGAATTATATTCGTACTGCTAGTTAGTCTCACTAATAAATTTTGATTTTAAGTGCGAAAAGTACAAGTTATCTAAATAGATCCTTACTTTGAAAAAGACATTGTTTGTAGGTTTTTTTTTAAACAAGATACAGTCAGAAGAGATAAATGTTTTGCATATCGTATATTAATGGCTAACATTAGTTCGCTCTGTTCTGTTAATAGGTTTATAGAAAATTAGGCGTACTTTTCCATCTGGTATGCATCTTATAATAAAGAATAACTATAAAAAAAAAAAAATAACTTTTTTTTTTTTCTCTAATTATTCGTGTGCTTTGATGAATAAAAATGTTTTCATGACAAATGTAAGAACTTACTCATGTAAAATGGATATGTTAGTAAATCGATACTTTGTAGTGTTAAAAAATAATCTGTAACTAAATGTACCCCTTATATCGCTATCATAAGCTGACATAGACTGTTTACTTTACTTCTTTTAATCTCTTTACTTTGATGCAGACCAGTTCATCATTTCTTTAAACATTATTTAATTACTAAATAAAATAAAGAGCGAACAATACCATATTGTATAGTTAATTAACGTCACTCTTTTTCTCTTTCTCTGGTTAATCTCATTATTGTTGTTTTTCTTACCGACACCTAGTCCATTGCTTTGTTCTTCTATCATTGTCAAAAATATCTTTTTATCTCTCAAGGGATAACTGTACATAGATATACATATACTGATACACATATACATACATATATATGTCTTCACATAAAATTAACGAAAAAGCCTTCATTAATGCATATCAATTACCTGTTGAAATCAAAAATAAGCGGTTTTTTAAAGATGCATATAAATCACTTAATAAAAGAAACGTAGCGATGATGAACTATATACGCAGGTATCAATACACAAAGTGAGCACACAACGGCTTCTTTCTTCTCTTTTTCTATGAACTCTCACATACTCCCATTATACATTTATTTAATTTTAATAACATTTCAACATGTCATGGGAGAGTCTCGTGTATTTTGTTTTTCTACTCATAGTTTATGTGTCCTTTTACTATTTTCTACTCAATACTGTATATATCTATCGTCGTTCTTTTACCATGATGGAATAAACATATATATACACGCTACAGAACGAAAAGGTAGCAGGCGGAGTGAATTTAGATGTGTATGATGAGAAATTTTTTTCCTTTTCCTTCTTTTTTTCTTCTTCTTTTCTTTGTAAGCTTAAAAAAAAAAATCACTTAACGATTTAGTGTGGTCGCCAACTTTCTTCCTTTTGACATATAATGTATATATATATATATATATATATATGTAGGCTATGATCTACAATAAGTGCAAGAACAACAACAAGTAGTACGACTAGCCCCGATTAATAATAATAGGCACTTCCCATAACAATATTCTGCTTTAGTGATTAGATAGAGAAGAGAGAGAGAGAGAGAGAAAGATTATTCACGAATTGAACATATACAACAATATGTCATCAGCAGATTATAGTGAAATATTATTAAAGCTTATTCGAGTACTTCCTCAAAAAGATATTTGTTTCAAAGCAAATGACGAGATTATAAAATATCGGAAAAGAGAAGAGATGATACTTAAAAATGACTATCTATTTTTTCTAAATATTTTCTAAAATTCTAGATTTCCTTTGAAAAGATAACAAATATTTTAGTAAGAATCTTTTATTACCAAAAACATTTAGTGATTCACAGTAATTATTTATAGAAAATTTAAAAGCGCTTCACTATACTAATTAAAAACTATTGTCATAATAAATAATCAACATTCAAACAGTCAAAGTTGTACCCTAGACAACATCTCGAAATTTTAGATAGAAAAATTCTTATATATGAAAGAAGATAGGAATAAAAAAACAGACACACTATGCTTGAAACCAAACTCACGCTTGCCTGATTGGTTGAATGTCCGGAGATTTTTTAAACTTTTTTTTTTTTTTTGATAGTTCTATGAATTATGTACTTAAATTATACACGTGCGTATATAAAACTTTCTAATAATCATGTTATATCAGCAAACAAAAAAAAATATATATATATCAAAGGAAAGAAAAAGAGAATCAATAAAAAAAACAAATTTTATTCGAAAAAAATGTATAGTTATTTATTTTTTTATTGCTTCGAGCATCTTATAAATTGAACGGTTTTAGTTGCTAAATTTTTTTTTTATTTTTATTTTTTTTATTTCTCTTTTTTCTTTTGTCTGAAGGTTATCTTGACTACTATTACTTCTACTACTGCTAGCAGCAGCATAAGAGCAAGAAGGAAACAAGAAAAACAAGTTGAGAAAAGTCGCAAAAAAAGAAAAAAAAAATGAATGAAAAGATGGAGAAAATAATAGAGCAAAAAACTGCAATACACAGACATATATATATATATATATATATATAGATACAGAGAAAGAGAGAGAGACTGGTGATTCTTATTTGCTTATTTTATCGGTTTGTTTTGTCAACGTAGCTGACATAATAAATTTTCTTTTTTTTCTCTATTTTTACATTTATCTCCCTTCATATAATAAATAGAACATATCGTAAAATTAGATAATGTTGTATCGTATATGTAGGCATTTACAATGAATTGACTTTTTATGAGTGTGCGCGAATCTTTAGTGTGAAAGAACACCAGAAAGGAAATGTCTTTTTGTCTCTACAAACAGATGATAAATATATACAGAATTTTTAAATGTACAACAAAAAAAAAAAGAAAATTACAGAGAAAAAAACGATTGACAAATGAAGTCTCAATGAATGAAATAATCTCCACTTAAAAAAGCTCTTTAAAAATTCAACTGTTATCAGAATATTTTCATAAAAAGTATTTGTTATATCATAATATCTATGTATATATGTATGTTTAAGAAATAAGAAGAAATATAGCACTGACAAACTTACACACTTTTTGTTATCATTCATTCACTAAAAAGTCAATTTAGATGTTTTAACTTGACGTTTTTTATAAATATAAACGCTCTTTATTACATTGATAAATACAAAAAAAAACGAACTGTTGCCACGTGATACACAGAATTACTCCGTACAGAAGAAGTTGTTTGAGCAACGTGGCTCAATCGGTTGGTGAGCAAATAACGTACTTCAAACATACAGAGTTCGAATTCTCGACAACGGTGTCTTGGACAAACTATCTAATACTCATTGTCTCGGTACCTTTAGGCACAAATGCAATGAGATAACCTGATTTTAGTGACTATTGGACTGGAAAGATGACAATTAATGTTTAAAAAGAAAAAAACAAAGAAGTTGTTTCGTTTTTACTCAATGAATCAAAACATCTGTAGAAAGAATTGAATGACCGATTAAGTCAATTATTTTGTGTTTACATTGACGACGCTTTTTTAACACAATCTATGTACAAAACAAAAAGAAAAAAGAAGAAAAGATTACAATACATCAATATTTCTCTCTCACATCACATTGCAATGATAAGGATAATCACTAAGACGTAGAAAAATAAATTGAGATTTTATTTTGACTTTGTGCACTTATGTGACATGAATATATATAATATAATTTGTATCTTTTTCACCTTTATTCTTTTATAATTTTAGGATGAAAAAAAGAAGAAAGAGAAGAAGAGTATATTAACTATACTAAGTATCTTTCTCTTTCTATCTCAACCATAATTTTTTATTTATTAAAGTATACATATTATTTGATTTTTTTATGATGTCTACGCGTAACTGTGTAATTATTCAACTAATGATTTTTTTGTACTGATAGAAATGAGAAATAGTGTTATGAAAAATTGACAGTAGGAAAAAAACAAGGATAAACATCATCATGGCTGTCGTCGCAAGCTAACTACTAGTCAAAACAATTAATTACAGTGAGAATATTTTTTTATAAATTACAAAATTTGACATTTAACTAGTTCCTTTGACTTACTTAATCTATTTCGTACGTGGTACAATACAAGTGATAATAACTTTTTGTATGTTTATGATTAATCATACTGTAAAGAAATTGTACAAAACTGTAAATTAACCAATTGCATAATTTTGTCATATCTATCTACACAACATGTCAAATTTATTTTTTCTGTAGAAAACGACACTTTTTAGTCTATTAAAAGGAGACAGAAAAGAATAATAATGGAAAGCAATCTTAGAATCTAAAAATAAGTGAGAATTGTTATTACTAGATATCTCTTTTAAAGAATATAATAATTGGATTTTGAGTTATTATTTCAATTTGATACGGAAAAACAGTGGATACTTTAAAAAAAAAATTTCTCGTTTATCCATTCAAACTAAGATCTCAATGTTGTAAAGAATGAATTATACAAAATACATTTGTATATGCTTTTTATGAGCTATCGTGCATGAAAATGAGCAATAGCGTATCTGAAATCGCCATCATAGTGAAGATAAATACTCTCTTATACTTAAACAAACATCATTTGTATAGTAACAATAGTAGAGAAATCAATGCTAGCAGTATTTATTATCTGTCTGTATTTCGTTGTACATATATGTACTTATATTAGTAGTGATGCTCATCGAAAAAAAAAAAAAAAAAGAAAAAATGGCATCGAGAAAAAAATATTTATAAGAAACGTTTGTTTATCATTTGCCATCTATTATTATTTGCTGTGCAATGTAAATACAAAACAGTTCTGACAAGGCTAACAAGAGTTGAATGTTGTACACGTATAAGAACAATAAAACATTTGCTTATTACTCAGATTTCGATATGTAAAAGAATTATCACCTCTTGAAAGGCAGATTGATAACCTTTTTGAATGGTCTTCTTAAAACTAGTACTCGACATGGTTCAATAAAAATTTCGTTATCTTCTCTCAAAAAATGGTTTTTTCTTTTCCAAAATTTTATGTTAACATGTCAGATTTTAATATAAGTCTTCTTTTCACAACTTACCTTAGAAAAAATAACGATGTACAGCCAGGGTTCTTGTTTGTAAATGGCTGTAGAAAATAATATTGTTTTGTCCTTGTAATTTTTTTCAAGATATAATGAAAAGAGCCGTGTGCTATTATAAGTATTAATCATTAATGCACTTCTTTTTATAGATGTTTCTGTTTTTACTATCAAGTATTGTTAAAGTAGCAACTAATTTGATTCCTCTTTTATGAGTAGACGTTTTTTTTATATGATATATTTGATTCTGAATATATTTGAAGATGAAGAGTGTACAAAATGATCCTCTCTTCTTTTTCAACACGTTTGTTATTCCAAATAAAATGCATCATAATAGTTAAATTAATAAGCTCTGCCCTAAAACCTGATTGCATCCGTCTGATATATAGTTGATAATTAGACGTATGTCGAAGACTTTCTCCTTCTAAATTCGACATAATTCCTGATAAAATTTTCTTAAAATACTCTCTACTAAAAATTTACGCTTGATGATCAAAAATTAAACATGAAATTTTTTTCACTACATTTTGCAAAAATTTTCATCCTTGACCACAACTTAGATCTGGCGCCACTAGATGTCACTCAGCTACACATTTCGAACAAGAAACGTTCGTTCTACTCTAATTATCAACTACTCTGTTATAATGGTTTGTGTGACAATTTTCGCAGCTGTTCTGATGATATTTGTACATTATAAGTCATCTGACACTCTAGATGGTTATCATACAGAGACACACTGACAGATATATTTCATAATTTGACTTGTACATACCTTTTCATCTGGATCTCCGTTTCCACGTTTCGAAATGTCATTCTCTGATTTGGTTCGTACACGTTTCTAAAAGCAAGAAAAATAATGAAAATATTAATTACGCTTTATTTTACATAAAAGTAAACATGAGACAGACGAAAAACATTACTGAACAAGATCGACTTTAAACTTTGATTATCAATCAATACTAATCGTAAAATAGTATATTCACCGAATCAAGAAATTTTTAAAGGTTTTTTCGATCAAAATCAATTGCAGATTCAGACTCTTCATAGGTCTTTGTGATTAATTCCTTTCAGATACTTTGTAAAAGATTATTAAGAAAAACATTGAAGAAAATTTGTTCAAGAGTTTCTAGATTCAAAACTTTCTTGCATGCAAGATAATTAACTATAGAGAGTCTGAATCTGCAATCGATTTTGATCGAAGAAGATTTCAAAATTTTCGATTAAGTTGATAAATATAGCGTGATTAAACATGTATCAATCTCAGACCAAATCTAGAATGATTTTAACAAAAAACTACTATTGTAAACTAATCCAATATGCCACGGATTTCATTCAATGATATACAATTAATACTGTATACACGCGTATAAAACGATAGAAAGGAAATAATGTTTCTTTTTATTGCATATAAACGCTTAAACTTTCTCTTAAACTACACGACAAAATATATGATAAAAAGAACGAGAAAGAGTTTTCTACTCGGTACTACCAAAAGAGATTAAGAAAACAATCAATACCAAATAAGAATAAAATAAATCTCAATCCTGAGTCTTATCGATTTAAATTTAGAATGGATACATGTCTAATCGTTATACAGTATGATATTCATAACAATTAAATATTCGTTGAACTAAATAAAGTAGAATATTTGTTTGATGGAAGAATACTTTAAAAAATCTTGTTGACTATATTTTGAACAATATGATGTATGGTTTATAGTTTTGTTTGATAATTTAGCATGAAGAAGAAATTAGTTCTAAGAGCCTTGATAAGAGCAGATGTTGTAAATGTCACTACAGAAATGAATCGTTTTTTATACTGTCTGTTGGCTAGATTAATATATAAGACGACAATAAATAAAACTGAAAACGATAGAATTACTAGTAAATGTATCATTGTTGGTGCAGTTTAATAAATAATAAAGTAATAAATGACAAATTAATAGTATAGTAAAATGTTCATCCTATTCAACAAGAAATAGTTTTTAAGTAGAGAGTAAAAACTTAATGTTTTATGAGCACTCATTTAACTTTAGAACGTTCTGTGATTATGGCTCATGTTTTTTCGACATTTCTAATCAAAATGATATTTTTCGTAGGAAAAATAATTGTTCGACTTTTTAAGAACTAAACTAATTTTTAACATCTCGAATAATTAACAGTATTTCAATTTCTTAGAATTATCAACATCAGACTTTAATTACTGTTATGATGTTAGAATAGAGAAAAATGAATTTAATAAAAGATTATTCATATGTTTAAAAGTTTATAATGATTTTTAAGATTTTTATTAAGATTGTGATTAATTGGTGCTATTAGCCATTAATGAACCTTCATTACAGACATACGTGAACTATCGTAATTTGTTATTTATTGATGCAGAAATAAGAGAATAAATGATAAGTTTTAACAGGTCTTATCCACATCGGTTTATTTTTTAGATGCTTGTCTGATTACTCTATTTTTTGAATCACACACACACTTGAAAAGTAGAAAACGGAACTAGAAAATGAAAATATTTTATGATACGTCGTCGTTATTTTTCCCTTTTATTTCCAATGTATAATAAATAATAATTTATGAACTCATCTAGTTCATAAGAGCACTTTTTGTATCCGATTTTTTTCTCACTATTTAAAATGATACACACACATATATACACATATACACACACACACATATATATATCTATATATATATATGAAGCAATAGATCTTGACTATGTTTATTAAAGCACTGATAAAAAAGCACTTTATTTCAATAGGGACTATGTTTTGTACTTCTAAGAAATCGGTGTATTTTTTGACTATTCTGTCCTTTGTGACATCTGGCTCACAGACTACCTTTTAGAAAAGATAACGCTATTTTGAATAAAAAAAAAGATCACATCCAGTTTAAAAAAAAAAAAAAAGATTTCATGACCTTGTTTATTTTCTGTATATTTTTAATAGGTTAAAAAATGTTCTATCATCTTTTCTTCTTTGATCCATGTGGTAATGATAGAAGAACTGACTATAGTACAAAAGAACAGTGTCTATTAATTGTTAACGACTTGTCGTATAAGATTACAAAAAACTGCGCGTTAATATTTAGAGACATATTGTTCATAAAACTGTAGCAAATAATGACGATAAATAACACAAAAATCTAAAAGATGAGTACTAAAATCTAATTCTATATTTATCGACAGCTGATATTTAGAGACTATTTTAAATGTTTTCAATGATAGAAGATATTATATCTATAAAAGTCTAGTTTTTCAACATCAAACGTTTAGATTAGGTCTAGTCATCTATAATTTTAAGATTTAAAATAGCATTACGTTTAGACAATGAGAAAATTGAAAATGTAGAACAATTATAATTCTAAAAAAAAGAAAATCATTATGATTACAAAATAATTGACTTACTTTAACTTTAAATAATTTCATTTGACCAATGGATAAATGATGAACAAATAAACTTGTATAATGTGTCTGTTAACATGTACGTTAATTACAATTATAATTATAAATCCTTTTTTTTTTCTTTTTTTTCTATATAAAAGATGAAAATGTACGTATATTATTATTTTATTTTGATTACTTGTAATTATTATTATGTTGTTGTTGCTGTTGTCTTCTTCTTTTTTCTTCTACACCGATGATTATGCATGCGATAGATCATCAATATTACGTGCATCGTAGAGAATGAGAAGAAGAAACAAACGAACGCGACGTTTCCCTATCGTACAGATATGAGAAAAGATTTCTTTCTCTTTCTTATTTCTTCTCTACTCCAACCTCTTTGTACAAGAACATCGAACATTGATAAAAAAACCTACAATTTCACTTTTTTCTTTGCTT
>CAJNOQ010001007.1:0-37529 GCA_905250885.1 Didymodactylos carnosus | reverse complement strand
ATTAAGCATTTAATGTTAGTTTTAAAGCAGTGTAGTGTAGTATGTGTTGTATGGATAAAGGCATGATAGAAAGCGTGCATAAACAAACATAACATTGCGGCGGCAAAGTAAAAAAAACATTTTCTTTCTCTCTTCATCGATAATCTATGTAATTTTCGAATAATATTATGTTTTACTTCAGTTGTTCAGGCATATGGATGATGATGGTGATGATTTTTCTTTATTTTAAGTTAATATTAGATAAAAAGATCAGATAAAGGAATATTCATGCTCGGTGATTAAAATAATAAAGGTTCTAGCAATTTGTAGGATAATGCATGGATGGCCGAATATGTATTTATGTGTGTGTGATTGTGAGCATCGTGCAAACTATACTGTTGTACATATGCGTGCTTACTTATTACAACAAGCATAAAAGCATTTTGGATTTAAATTTCATTCATCAACATAATATTCTTCGTTAACAAATGAAATAAGAAAAAGTCGACTATGAAAGCTTTACGTATGCATAACTATGTTAGTCAGTCAGTACTTACGAATAAATAATTCAGCCGTACACGTGGCTTTTCCTAGTGAGTTTTCAGCAACTAATGAATATCTTCCTGCATCATTTTCTCGAACATTGCGAATAGTTAATGTATAGGTATCATTAGTCACCGTCTGTTGATAGCGACTTTTAGGGATAGGTAATTCATTGAAAAGCCATATGATCTATTTTAAAGAGCAAAAAAGTAGACTGATGGATTTTCTAACAGAACAAGGTGAAACGTACATTTGGTTTTGGTATGCCGACAACTGTCGCTTCAAAAGTGATGCTACTATTTAATTTTATTTCTGTGTCTGTAAATAATTGAAGAAACTCGGGTGGTAATCCTTGCTCATTACTAACACCATCTTTTTGTTGCACACTGGTATTTGTTGATCGTTCCGTTGTTACAAATGTTGTTTTTTGATGAAAAGATTTGGATAAAACATTTAATGATGCAAAACTTTGTGCTTCGCCCTCACTATTAACCGCTTTAACAGAATAAATACCCGCATTATCTGAAAATAACTCTGGTATTTCTAACTTGTAAATATCATCTTGATTTATAATCTAAACAATAAGAGAAAAGAAAATATACCTGGACCTTGAGATAAACAACATACTTTATGCTCGTTTGTATTTCGTAGTAGTTGATCGTCCTTATACCAGGATACTTGTGGTTTTGGTTGTCCAGATAGTTTTACAGACATGATGGCTTTTTCACCTTCTGCAAGCGTTTGTTCTTTTAATAATTCTATAAATACGGGTGGTAAACGAGAAGATAATAAACGATTTTCTCGAAAAGCACCTTGCGCTGCTGTAAAAATAATATGTATTGATAATACAATATAAGGAAATAAGAGAAAAAACACATACAAGTAATTGTTACGTGACACACTGATTCAGCTAGGCCAGATGAATTAACAGCACTTAGTCGATATGAGCCAATATCACTGAGTGAGCAACGATCTTTATACAATGTACATAATTGACCATCAAATTTTAATGTAACATCTCGCGAGTCTTTTATTGGTACATCGTTATGGTACCAGATAATCTGAAAACATTATGATTTGTGATAGAAAATAAGGAAGTATTCATTTATACACGCACTTCTGGTTCTGGTTGTGCGTTGATTGCTGCGTGAAGTTTTAACTTTTGTCCTTCAGTAACGGTAATATCTCTTAATGGTTGAACGAATGTTGGCTTACTCGGTGTATCAGAAAAATCAGAATCTCTAGAAAAACGATATATTTTTCTAATCTATATGTCTGACATAAACAGTTCGATAGAGATACTCACGGTGTACGTGAAAAATAATCTTCGACAGCTAGTTTTGTATATGATCGTGCTTCGCCAAGTGGATTACGAATAACAACTGTGTAGGAACCAGTATCCTCTGGAAAACCTTCTTTTATGATCAATGCTGAATAATCAACTTCTCGTACAACCTATAGATGTATTTTTTTGTTATGATATATTTTTGATAAAATATAAAGTAATAGAAAGAGACTGCTGACAATACTTTATTACATTATATAGAGAGATATCCTTAAGACGACACTTTTTTCTATTATTAGTATCGTCTATGTGTATGGATGATAATAATAAAAGTATAAACATCTAATAAATATGTCTGTAGTACTAGTTAGACAGGTGCGAATGGAAAGAGAAAAAGTATTACAAAAGCAACATTATTTTAACATACAAAAATATATGTACATACGGTGAAATCTCTTGATATTCCAATAGATGCAAAATCAATTGGGATACCATCTTTTAACCACTGAATATCACCTCGTGGATGAGCATCAAAACGACATGAAATTTTTACGGGTTGACCTTAAATCATACATAAATTAGCGTTCAACATAACAGAAAACAAACATAAGATAATAATTAATTACCTTCACGTATTATGTAAGTTGGTTTCAGTGGTTCAGTTAAACGAGGTTCACGATTGATCATTGTTTCCTTGTTTTTAAACAAGAAAAATGCATTTATTCTAGATACTCTGTCGATCTGAAATAATCAATAGTGAGAAAATATCATCTAATGAAAAATTCGATTTTTTATACAAGATAAATTAAGATTCTTAGAATGAGTGATATTATCAGTACAAGGTCAGTTTTTATGTGTTTTCTCATTTCTTCTTTCTGAGTATAGTAATTCGAATAATTTTACAAGCTCTCATGTTTTGGATCACGTTTACAATCACCAATGGTTAAATAATTTATCTGATTGATTCAAGAGATTGGCAAAGATCTATTTCCTTCTTCGTACTCACTTAGTTTTGTTTATTTAGATCATAACCGTTTATTTATAGCTGAATGACAAACAATAGAACATATAGTTTGTATAATATGTTCAATTTTATGAACATAAGAGAGAATGAAAGATGATAATCACCTTACGTTGTTTACTGATTTTTATTGAAGACAAAGGTCTCAAAAGAATAATGATTTGATCGTGACACTTGGATCAAACATTGATACAAACGTCGAACAAAAATCATCTTCACTTTTTTTACTTCTCCTCTATACTCGGATATTTGATAGATGTACATCCATATATATTATTAATATATACGAGGACAAAAGATGCTTATATATCTATTCTTCTTTTATCCAAAATATATCTTATACAAATATATATATATTTTGTGAAGGGCAAATTGCAGCATTTTCAAGAACGAAACAACAACAACTATTTACATTTGGAGTTATTCCAGTTTTTCTCCTCTCTATATTATAATAATAATAAAAAAAGAAGAATATCGACATCTTCCGATATATAATATAGGTTTATTGATCGAGGTGTATGTTGTCTATTGTTAGTAATTCTGTCTTTATTAAATGATTTTTTTACTATCTAGAACTGACTGATATTGTACTTTTAAAAAAATTCTATTTATTTTTTATTTTAAAATGTACATTTATTAAATATTATGTATTTAAAGTTTAACATTTTGTTTTATATTAATTTCTTGTACTTCATATAATACAAGGATAATACGATCAGACAGTCGTCTTTCGCTTATTATTATTCTGTTATATGTTATGCATAAAATTAGTATTAATTAATGCAACATTCTTTCTCATAGTACCAACAAAAAAATAGAATATATCAGCATCAATATTAATCATTAGTTCTTAAGGCTGTTAAACATAAAACAAGTTAGGTTGACAAATCGTATATACTTAAGTTTGACACAGATGTTATATTTCACCACCAGAGTTTGCTCCTTTACATAAATATTTTTGAAAATTAAATGTTTGCATATCACTTATTGTTAATCAATCAAGATTATTCTGTCTTATTATCATGTGCTGATTATCATTTTGTAAATGAATACTATTATGTTTTTCATCTAACAGTAGGTAATGGTTCAACTTGTATAACATATTCAAATGTAACAAATTGACCAAATGACGTATTGATTATTCGTAATGATTCAACAAATATTGGGCTATGAGCATTTTTATCAATATTTTCTAAGCACAATTGATGACTCTATGATAGACGATAACTGATATGTTTATGACACTATCAATACTCGAATATTAGATATTTGGTGTAGAGATACATAAACAACTTCTTCATTATTGCTATAAATGGAACTAAATATGGAAGTAGATGTTTTCTTATTCCATCTTGTTTTAGTCCCTTCTCTCGTAAAGAATTTATTTTTTGTCAATAAGACTGGATCATTATAAAACTCTCAGAGGATATTGAGCATGTCGTTATAATCAAAAACTTCGTGTTTATATCTCATGTGACTCGAGAGTTATGGACATAATAAAGGCCAAAATAAAGCTTCTGATGTTTTAAAGATTTCTCTTCTTCCTTTACAAAGTCGAGATTGTTTTTTTCTAAGAAGAAAACGTGGAGCTACAACATCCCAGAGCTAAATTTTTGAACTTCTCTTTTTTCCGTTAAAGTGGTAGTTTTATCATAAAATTTCGAAAAAGCTTCTGCAGGGGTTTTTGGAGATCCTTATTGTTGTCTTAAATCTGAAATAAATATCAAAAGTTCGACTCTGTGACGTCATTGCTACAGTTTTCATCTATAAAACAAAACCATCCTGAACTTTGTAGTAGTAAAATAAAAAGATTCTGCTCTATATTACCATATGATTTTTTCGAAATCGATTGTTTTTACCAATATCGACTTTTCTAATGAAAGATTTCTTAAAATGCATCGATACTAATGACAGGAAAATGATCTAATATTCATTCATAAGATAATTTTGAATTACTCTTGACAATTAAATACTCTGAGCGGTTTGGTTTGTTGCCCCGCCTGCATGTGTTCCATGACAAATATAATATGATTAATCATCATGTTTAACATTCACAAATGTTAATGTAGCAAGAGTAGCATCATATCTTGTGTCATTAGTCATACCGGAGAAGAATGATTGATCTTTTAACCATGTTACATTGACCAATTCACTTTCATTGATTATACACATTTAAACTAAGGATATAGCTATAGTTTATTTGAATACAATATAGTGTAGTATACGAACAAATCACATTTCTTCAGTATTTGTTGAATCACATGAGGCTTTCACAGATGATGGGGGTTCTAAATGACGTAGTTTTAACTACAGAACCATCCTTAACAAACAATTCTCTTCAAAACGTTGAACAGTTGATATATCCTGCTGAATTTTGAATGAATGTATCTTTCAATTTGATATTATGTTCCGATACATGTTAAATATGACGTTAATCTTTATCAAGACCTAAAATATTACTTTATAAGTAGATCAACAGATATATAGGCAAAATATATACTAAATACTTCAATAACAATTTTATTGTTTTACATTCCTACTCTTTCTCTTTATCAATCGCTTATTGCATAAATATATTATATATCGCAGTTGATGAAACTTTTATTAGTAATTCTTGAGCTTTCATTTCCGCTTGATACTTCATAATCTCTTAATCAATATGTACCCTAATAATTCAGCTGTTTTAGAGCGTTCTTCAACTTCATGAGATGTATCTGCTATCAAAGCTAAATTGGGCGATTATATAGCAGTTAAAAATATACAAAAAACATTTAGCGAATATAATTTCAAGATATTTTTGTGTTTGTTCTTTTTACTCAATTTTGGAAACTAGAAGAAATGCAAAGGTTTATTAATGGACTGAATCCTAAAAGAGTTATTCTCACAGATGCGTTATTCCGGTGACTGTTCTTGATCATCAATGTATTTTTAAATGGCTTTTCAAAAGTTAGTTTTGAGGTCTATGCGTTTACTACACTTGTGTCGAAAAGAGATATTATAATGATTGAAAGCAAAAATTATGAAAAATATTACCAAATCAATTTTGTTGACTTTGAAAGTTAGACTTTCGAAATGTCCAGTACTACAAAGAAAAAGACATACACATTTTTATCGCTTTCAGATTTCTAATAATGGTAATTGATGTTTGCTCAGTAATAGGTACGGTTAGCATTACAATTCACATTTCGAGATGGTTAACATATTGCAAAACAAAAAGATTACTATAAGTCCTGTTCTGAGTTCAAGGCAACCTGCAGTGTAGTTTCTTAAACATTGAAACAGAATATACCGATACAGTACATTGTCCGACCGACGGTGCTCTGTTATATCTCTTTGTCTTCCTCCGAGCTATAGCCACCAATTTTCGAATAAATTCAACTTCTGATAGTGTCACACTATCAATAAAACGTGTATTGGTGAGGATAAGAGGTAGGATCGATATTTTCGATCTCTCCATACAGATCAACTTGAACAAATATACATATTTAACAGTATTTTTGACAAAACTCAAAGCTTTTTGTTTCTTTGGTAGTTAAATTCATTTTTACTTTCAAAAAATACTATAACAGCATCAAAAGAAAAATGAACACACCATGAGAAACTACTATTAGAAGTAAAAAATGATATTTCTTATACGTATAAAACATCAAGGAGATATGATCTTTCTTTTAGAATAGATATATCATCTGTTTTTTCGCTGAACTCATTAGACCGATTACTTGATCGTTTTCAAAGAGTTTGCGTCGAAACACTAAACAACGTTTGACGATTAATACGAAGACGTTGACGTTGACACGTCAGACGTTTAATGATCAGATTTGGATAGAAACTTTTATTTGTTCTTAATTTTATACAGCACGCTGTGACAAATAAATATTTACAAACACGTCGTGCCCGTTTGATATCATCAGTATTCTTATTTACGAAACATGCTTTTCGATAGAGTATAAAAAACGCATTGTTGATCAGACGCGATAAACAATTTGTTTCATCATAATTTATCTTATAACTATAAGAATGTATCTGATAAAATCTTGAGCACATTGAATGAAGACGATTAATAAAATAGCATGATAAATAGAAAAAATTTCGATAAAATGTTTTTAATGAATTGTACGATAAATCAAAATACCAGATGTTTGATTTTAAATAAAGATCATTTGAAACAGTCGAGCGAAACTGTTGACGATAACTATTTTCATGTGTATCTAACCAAATTTCATCCATTATTTGTTGACATTTCATCTCCATTGTTGTACGTTTATCCACCAATATCTCTCGAGTTTGAACATTAATTAAACAGCCCCAATAGGATATCGGACGAGATTTAATATCATTCACATTTCCTTTCCTTCTTAAATTATTTTTGGTTTTTATCAGTCCACATTTATGACCAAGTGTCATCAATGTTTTATCATATTTTATTTTAATTCGTCTCAAACGATAACGATGCGGTGACATAATCAAAATATCGTCGGCATGTCGACAACCAAATTCATCCGGTAACAATTTCAATTGTACGTCTTTCTCAACATTTGACAAATAAATGGCACCGAGTACTGGTGCAATTTTCAAACCATGATTAATACCAGAACATCGTCGATATGATGTAGATTGTGAACGGGTGCACAGATACGAACTAAATAGTAAAAAAGCAACAATATCATCATTCTCACTAGAAGAGTGATATATTTCACAGAAATGATTAGACAAAACCATTTTTTGTCATCGAGGATTACCTGAAAATTTGTGCATGAATATATTTCAACAATTTTGACTTGCCATAAATATCTACTACACCTTCATCAGTAATGATTGCATTTCGAAATTTTGTTCTCAATCGTTCATTATATTTAGTACCGTTATTATTAAATATATCGGATAAATGTTCATCTTCTCTATGTACGAGATAAAATTTATCGATGAGTAAACGATGTGCACGATAAGTTTTGGCTGAAATTTTTCTAATAATAAGATTATAATCAAATTGACAATCGTCAAGAAATTGTTCGACTGACTTGTACAAATAATAGATATTGATCGAATCATAGAATGATTTTAAATCAGTTCGTAGAAAATACATGATTTTTTCGTTATTATTTGTTGTCTTATTATTATCCATAAACTGTTTCCATTTATTGTACATTTCAGTTCGACTAAATACTGATATACCCAATAGATGAGAATGATTAATACGAAAATATTTTAATAATTCTTTTGTATCGGATAAATATTGTTCAGTGATGAGAGGTCTTGTTATACATCGTACACTATCGTGTTTTGGAACAATTCGTATTTTCCAAAAACAGTGTATATCATCTGTTTGTAGTTGAGTTAAATTTGAATCTGATAATAGTGGTATTATCGGTATTCGATCTGGAAAACAATAATTATCAATCAATTCTTTCTGTGCCAAATAGTAAAGACGAGACCATATTCGATGACTGTAAAATGTTAAAACGGATGGATGTGATGGTGCAGCCAATTCTGTAATATAGAAATATGAACGTACTAATGTAATAACATAATCAATCAAATAGTCAATAATTAAACAAAGATAAAGTTTACCAATGATCCATTCTGTTTGATGATTGTACCATTTAATTTCAGATAAATTTAAACAATGTAGAAAATCATTCATGAGAAAACGTTGTTTACGCGGCGATAATACAAACAAACATATGTAACGAATAAACGATTTCTTATTATTAACATCACCAAATAATTCAACGGGTAGTAAATGTTCTAACCAATAACGAATTAATTTTCTCACACATAATGTAGGTGTACGTAATGGAACGAGTTGATCGAGTGATGCTGTTGGTTGAGGTTTACTTTGTCTCGTGTAACGATATGGTAAATGTTGATGACGTATGGAAATAGAATGATGATTACAATGGAGTTGATAAAATATTGTCGATAAAGTATTTTCAATTGATTCCTAAAAAAAAGTACAAATAATAAATTAAGTGTATACAATCAAAGAATAACGACAGTATTCTACTTACTTTTTGTTTTTGTGGTATCAAATCGAATTTGAAGAACGATGTGTATATATCGGATTTGGTGGTTTTCGGTTTAATAAATTCTAATTTATGTGTTGTATCAAAACGTTCTTTAGCTAATGAACGATACAACATTTGTTTTCGATCGTAACATTTTTGACATAATTCTGTTAACTTTTCATTTAATGCTTTTTCTTCTATATTTGTCGTTATTTGATTTTTTACTTTTTTCTCATTTTGTCTCTTATATTCATAATATTCTTCTGTCGTTAGTTTTGATCGTCGTTTTATCCATCGTGGTAAATAATCAAATTTTGAATTACCACTTAATTTTACATAGGTTTGTATTTCTGGTATGACACATTCGAATACGGTATGTTTTGAGAATAAATGAAGAAGAAAATCATCACATACTGCCAATCGTCTTTCATTCCATATTTGAGAACGAATTAGTCTTGATAATATTGAACTATGATGTAATATCAAGTCACGAATGTACGAATCAGATAAATCGGGTAACAGTTGTTTGTCTCGTATTTGTCGGAATATTTTGATCGGATAAAAACTAAGATTTGAGAACAAATGATTCCATGTATCACATTCATAACATCGAGTTAGTAATAGCTTTAAAAATTCAGTCGATGCTCGACGTTGATTTTCATCTTGTGGTTCGTATGCAAAACGTTTTAAATTTTGATCGATAGATGAGGATGTTGATAAACAGATATAAACATTTTCAAATAATTTTTTATTCTCTTCATCGTCATCATCAAAATAAATACTCAATGATTGAACAGACGAATTACTTGCTTGTATAATATTCATTTAAAAGTCTAAAATATTTGAAAATTTATTCGTCAAAATTTTCATTCGTTCTCTGTACAACAGATCCGTGTCGTCTATTTTTCAAGAAAACCGATGATTAACCACAGTTATTTTGAAATACGACAATTATCCGCGGTTATTTCAGCTGAAACCAGAGTAATACAGCATAACAACCGACGATGAAGGCGGCCAGTTAACCGGAAAAAATAAGGCGGCGGATAATCAACCGTTTTTTCGCTCACTGGACGCTTAACTGTCGGTTGTTATGCTGTGCTGCTCTGGTTTCAGCTGAAATAACCGCAGTTAATCGTCAGTTTTTAAAATAACCGTGGCTAACCATCGGTTTTCTTAAAAAATAGACAACATGGGAAGCTATCTTTTTTTTTTGCCTTTGAAAGTGTTCTAGTCTGAAAATGTTTTATTAAACCAAAAGGATCTACAGTAAAATCATTTTTATTTTCAAAGCAGCAGTTCGATCGCCAAATGCACCTAATCTTTTCTCACAGTCCAAACTTCAACGTCTATAGCATTTCACTCTCATTCTATTTTTAAACAATGTTTAAGGCAGAACTATCACGAATATATGATGAATCTTCAAGCATGAGATCGTATTTGCTAAACAAGTTTCTTTGATATAGTTTTTAATTTTTCTCAAGATTTCTTCACACCTCGTATTTTGATAACCCTGAATAAAATAAAATGAAAGCTCGCAATTGTCTCAACTAAATAAGGAACATGTGACAGAAGGTAGTGGAAAGCTACATGACTTTTAACATTCACCTTTACATACTGGAATATTTATATCATTTAAGCTAAGATGAAGACGTTAAATAAACGTTAGAAGAGTGGTAGACTTTAACATCAATAATCAGTCTCCAATCCATTTTCTTACCTGTAATTCAAGTGTTAATACTTGAAAAGATTGTTTTTAACGAGAAATTGTATCATATACTGACATGCTTGTTTATTAAGAGGCCAGACTACAAACTCATCTGTCCATGACGTATAGATTCTTCAGACGAGATCTGTATGTCACCGTTCACACAACATCTCAACTCTTCATTGCGTGCACAGTGTTTTAACTAATTTTTTCTTGAATGTCCGTTCTCGACGGTTTGTCCTTTATCATAGTTATACTTTTTTCGTCCGTTAACAGTGCAATATTATATTATTGCACTTTTCTTTCTATTAAAAAAGAAATTTAAAATAGGTTTGTACATATTTAAACAATTGTGTAGGTAAATAATGATAACATTAAAAAAACCGACTGAATGTAGAAAACAGTACGCAAAAAAAAAATAGAACGTTTAACAATGAAAAATCAAAACAATAACAACGTGCACAATATAGCACGATTAATAATTCTCAGAAAAAAACTTATTCAAAAGTTAATTATATATTATTCAACAACATGCTGTTGTTGAGATCCAAATAAAATATTTAATTTTCTTCTCGATATACGCCAATAAAAATTGAACATATTTGAATTAAATAAACCAATAAATATTAACAAAAGAAAATAGATAAATAAACATAAATAAAACCGATGATTTGACAAAAATAATCGAATTTTTGATGTTTGATTTGATCTGAAAATAGAAAAAGATTGATGAATCATAGAGTTTCTGAATGTCTTGAATGAACAACTTTGTATATAACATGTTTTCTCTGTATTTCAGTTACCTTCCTGGCTCGTTTGCTTCAGAATATACTAGAATATATTTGACTCGCGCCAAATTATTATTTTTAACAACCACATATTGCTCTGGTACAGCTCCAGCTTGTGAATCGTCAGCTTGTCGTTGTGATGGTGGTCCATCTGTAAAAAAATTATTTAAAATATATTTAGAGTGTGATTTTGTGTTTGAACTAAATAAATTTTGTTTTACAAAAAAGCTCAAGCCTTGAAAACTTGAACTGTCCCTTACTATGTGCGCGGTCCTCGAGACTACCTTTCTGTGCAAATAAAGAGTTTATATAGATCAAAGATATAGAGCGAGAGAAGAACTATTGTGAAGAATGAACGTCTGCATTTGTGTAGGGGGAGCGAGACGGACAGACGCCAGATGAGCATTTTCTTTCTCTTTTCTCTCTCGTTCATGCAACGGTGTGTGGTCTATAATAGACATCGTCTGTCTGGGTGAAACGAAAAAAAAGATCATCGTGACCTTATAGCAGACGAGTACATGAAAGTGTATATCGTTTATATAGACGATATTAGTCTTAAAAAGTTCAATAATAAAATTTAAATTTGAAAAATAGTGAAATTGAAGTGGAATTAAAAAGTGTGTTTCTGGAGATCCCTAGAAAGCCATGTTGACGTGGGATGCGAATCTCATCAAATCCCTAAGTTTGTTCAATTTTTATTTGTTCTATCGAATGGCCTTTGTCCGAAGTCTATATCACTTACCTGAGTTGAGATATTTCAAGTTTAAAAAAAGTTCAATATTTTAAATTTCAGATTAAATTTAAAAGTTCAAATTCTGTGTAGGAGACTTATTTTTTTTTCAAAATATTCGTCATTCGACGCTGAATCTGAATATGCTATTAACCAGCGAAAAGGCAAATTCATTGTTACAATTTCTCTATGAGTGACGCGAGTGTGACCATCACTGAAGATCGAATAATTCGATGACGTCTGACGTATATATTCTCAACTGTGTTGAGAGTAAAGTTACAGAAAGGCAGTCTGCGTGCGTAGGAAGAGCCAGTTCAATTCTTCAAGGCTTGAGCTTTTCTGTAACGAAAAAGTGGTTGCAAAACAAAATTTATTTTTATATATTTAGAGTAATTTCGAAACAAATGGTACATACCCTCCGTGGCACATTTAACATAATGTGGATCATCAATAATTTCACATAGTAATAAACAACTAAGACGTTTTCCAAATAGACTATTGGCCCATACCGATGAAAATGGACTATAATGGAGGGATACGGAAGGCTCAAAAGAAAAATAAGTACCAGATCCAAATAATGACAACTAAACGATAGAACACAACAATCAAAACTCAAATGACAAATGTTAATGATATATCTATACAAATACCTTATTTAAATGTCCGAGAAAACCTGTATGTAGAATTGAATGTAAATTATCTAAACGTGTGCCATGATAGGCATACGTTATTTTGTATTTATTATCCATGGTCAGTTTTTCAAAATGTTCTTGACGATTTTTATTATATACAACTTCAAATGCATAATCAGGTGATTGGATATGTAGTTGATGTTTAACAAGCGATAAAGCCTAAAAAATACGCAAAATAATTAATATATACTAGTAACAAACACAGCAGACATAGACTTTTTTGTACTACCACTTCAACTGGCACAGTTTTGAGTTTAAATGTTTCTCTTGTCAGCAACCAATTGAATAGTTGAACTTGTACATCGTCGAATTGATCAATAACACTACTGAACGTAATCACGGGTGGAAGACGAAATGTTTTTAACTAAAAGTGACAAATCATTTCTCTTAATTGTTCAAAGCATGACAGAAAGCCTCTTTGAGACTTCGAGATTCTTCTTCTTCCCTTCTCTCTTCTTCCCCTCCCTACTTCTTAATATTCTATGAGTTTAATTCATATCAACTTACCAATTTCTCTGTGTCGAAACCGTTTAAAAAATTTGGTATAGGTTTGAACGCTGTCTCACGCTTATAACTTTCAAATGCTGTTCGTAACAACGTAAGTTGAAGGTCGAATGCATATAAGTCTGAATTGTTTAAATTATTTAAGTTATGAATAAGTAAATCTCGTTCATTCACTTCAGTTTTTTCTTGTTCTTTTGATAATTGTTGTTGCTGTTGTTCGTGAAGAACATCGGCTTTTACTTGTCGTTGATGCATGCATACGAATAGAAATTAAAATTAAACAAACAAGATTACGAATCTAAAACGTTAGAAAGAACATGGATATGAACAATTACTATGAATCACTGTAAAGAAAAATCACTGTGCAAATCCGTCTAAGTTTGCGAAGTTATTTCATTTAGAGCTCTATAAATATAAGCATCTGTTGTTTATGAAGTATTATGAACTCTGATTTTGCATTTCAATGTTTGTCTTAGAAAGTTCTAATCCGTTTTTTTATATATTTATAATATGGGAAGCAAAGTCATTTCACTAATATAAAGTCGACTTTTTTTCCTGATTTTTCCTGTTTCACTATTCTTTTCTATTCATGCTTACGGTCTAGAATATTTAGTCATCGAACATCTATGTTAAACTTCGCAATTCGAAGGCGATTCAAGATTTTATAAACGAAATTTCTGTTAATTAACAATATTTAAGAAAAACAACAATTATTAATCGGATATTTTGTTGTAAACTATCGTTTCATGAAACTATTACAAAATTGGAATTAAAGTCTGCACTACGTCTCGCATTAGTGACTCTTGTAAAATAACGATTAACGATTAAATTTTAATTGAATATCTCAAACAAATTGCGAAGTAGGTAACTAAAACTGACCTGAATTAGTTTCAGATAAAATACAATTATCCTCAATTGTACTAATACTACATCTTTTATAACAAGCTACAATTTTTCTTTCTTTTTTGACTTACAAAGTTCTCTTTTCCCGGAAGATTACAAAAATGTGATTCTTTAAAATTCTTTCCAATTAATAATAGCAACTCATTTTCTAAAGACAAACGAACTAGATTTTTATTTTTTAACTTTTAGAGTTGTCTGTAAATAAAAGGTAAAAAAGAAACAAACAAACAAACAAACAAACAAAGAACAAAAAAGAATTTTTTTTTTGAAAGAAAGCAAAAAAAAAATTGAGAAAAAGTGATACAACAAAGAAGGACATAAATGGATTGTTATTTTGTTTCATACAAACATATACATAATTCTCTAACTTTCACTCCTTCGAAGATCAACAAAATTTCTGGTTTGTAGCAGAGATAAAAGAAAAAAAAGGGATAAAACGTGCAGACGAATATATAACTTTTGATACGTTTTATAACGGAACGTAAACCGTGATTTAAATTATGATATTGTTTTGAAGAAAAAATGTTTCAATCCCTAGTCGAATCATATTTTTTTCTGTAAGACAACATTACATAGACTAAATAAGTAACGATAAATGTAAATGGACACATTCTGAGTATACAATAAGTGTCGAAGCGAATGAACAATATGAAAAAGAAAAACGAGAAATATGTGAGACGATGAAAAAAACAATAACACACAATATTCAATAATAATAATAATAATATAATAATAATAATAATATAATAATAAAAGAGGTAAACACATACACATACACACGAAAAAAAATGTCTTTCTCTATTTCATATACACATTCTTCTTTTATCTTTTGAATGAAAAAAGAAACGTTTTATACGTTTCTAATCAATTGTTTTCTACATATGTTTTGGTTTATTACTGTCATTGGATTTTTTGTCACCACCATGAAATTGATGTAATGCTTGTCTTGTATGGTTAGCTGACAATTGTGATTGTTGCTGTGGATGAGGATGAGTATAGCCAGAATAATGTTGTGGCTGATTATATACCTGTGGATATTCAAGCGGAAATGATGGCGATGATTTTTGATTATTTCCACTACCACCAAAAAATTGTTGTTGATGAACGTGTGATAACATTGGACGTGATCGAGATAGATTATTATTATTTCCTGGATGTTGTGCTAATGACATATAATCAATGTTACCTGATCCAATATTTGTCGGTTGTTGTAGCTGATTGTCAAACATACGATTATTATTACCAATTGGACCTGCAATAGCAAAAATATGATTAATTAAAGTTTTAAAATAAAAGAGAAAGATTTTATATGAAACGAACCTGGTGGTCCTTGTTGATGTTGTTGTTGATGATTTCCGTTACCACCATATTGAGGTTGATGTTGATATAAATAGCCAGAATTTCCTTGCTGTAATTGATACTTTTGAGGATTTTGAGATTGTACCAAAGAAGGTGGTTGATTCGATGTTGGTGTCGGTGGAAAACTTGATGTTCGTAATGGAGGAGGTGGAGCTTGTAAGGGCAACATGGAAGACGTGCAATGGTCATTACGGTCAATTGATGATGCACGATACATTCCTAATGGATTATAAGATTCTCCTTGGCTATAAATCTAGAATAGAAAACATGAAATAAGTCACATTTAATCTAGAAAAGGCCGGCAAATATTCATCTAATTATTTCTTAAGATATAATTTCACTTCTGTTGAACAAGTTTCCAGGTTAGTTATGTATGAAGCTTATTTTACTAAGCCTCATACTGAGAATGTCTAGTCAGCCATTTTCTCATTAACATGCTGAATAAACTTACGGCTGGAGAACTTTGATTATGAAAAGCTTGATAATAGGGAGGAGTGCCTGCGGCTGCTGATGCATCTTGTGTATTATATGTATTTCCCTGTTGTGGTCGAGTGGGACGTGGGTAATACGAATTTGTTTGCTGTGACTGTATATTCCGATTTGTCATCATTGGATGGCTCATCATCATTGTTTGTTGAGGAGCCATATATAATGAACCATTATTGATTGATGGGGAGTATGAACTCATTGGCGGTGGCGGTGGTGGCATTGAATTATTCTGTGCTGCTATAAAAAACAACAACAACAGATTATTGATTAAAGACAAAATAATAAAACAGCTTTTCTTACCTGATATTGGTGCTTGTTGTGAATGTGGATTATGATATAGATTTGTACTTGGTACTGGAGACATATACATTGGTTGACTGTGAACTGGAAAACTCTGCGAATACTAAAAATGCAAATAATTTAATAATAAGTGACCTGTAGCCTTAAAGTAATTTGAAAAATGTACTTTGTAAACCGATTCGCAAATTATGAATAAGGAATCACTAAGAAAAATATGTTAGTACTACGACAGTGCATTAGTTCGTTTATTACATGTGAAGTTAATAGTAAGAGTTAATGTACAGCTAGAAAAACAATCACACACTAACAGAATTTTACTAATAAATATTTGTCACTACTCTAAAGATGTAGGTAAAGCTATAAAATTTTTTGTTCAAAACAAAAATTTTTTTCTTCCCATGCATACGACTAAATCAAAGAGAGTTTGGCAGTAGAAAGAAGAGCATTAGTCTACGAAAGGCTTAATAATACTGATTAGCATTAATATTAGCATTATACTATTTCTACGTTGTTCAGATTTTCAATACAGAAAACACGACAAGTAATTAAAAGTGAATAAGAATTTGTTGTTAGCATAGCTATTATACACATATGACTTACTAATATATTAAGTATATTTGAATAATCTGTACTCACCGGATCCGAAACGGGTTGAGGATACATCTAAATGCCGTAAAAAGATTTTACAACTGTATTTCTTCCGTTGCTGTCATTTCAATTCTCTGTGATTAAAACTCGGATGATTAAAAAGTGAAAAGACTTACTCTATTCTGAGTAAATCGCTGTGGCAATAGTGTATTCTCATAAACAGGATACGTTGAATAAGGTTGCTGCTGCATTGATTGAGGTGGAGCAAGTGGTGATGAAATGGATGTAATTATTTGTTGCTGTGATAGAGGTGGCGTTGGATGAAATGTAGGAAATGGAGCATCGACAACATTTCCATTATCTTGAATATTCGGTACTACTTGTTGTGTTGGCTTAACCTGATATAAGAGAGAAATGATACTGCATAATGTAAACAAGCGGCTAAAGTTAGTAAACATACTGTGCATATATTTTTTTGTTCATTCTTTGTTCCCATATTTTGATTTGTATAATTATTGTTATTATTATTGGGATTGATGTTTGATGTTGAAGATGTTGGCGTTATTATTGATTGTTTACCGCTATCATCTTGAATATTGCTTCCTTGTTGAGTATTTGTAACTGATGACGACGATGATACATTGACATTTGATGATGATTTTTGTGAATTTTGTTGATTATTCGAGCTATCCAACTGAGAATAAGTATCATTCGATTGTGTATTGGTCAAATTCTCTTGCTGTTGCATATTAATCATACTACTGATTGTAGCATCGAAACTACTACTAGAAAGTGAGGCAGAGAGGAAGAGCGTAATTAATTGTACTAGAACCATTTAAATATCTTACATACCCAGAATGATCAGAAGCATCCCATATTGTTTTAAGCTTATTAATTTTTTGGTTGTAATCGTCACCTGGAGTATTTTTATCATCGTAATCCGTCATGAAATTAACCTCCTAAATGAGTATATCAGTATTCAGTATACAAAACAAGAAACAGAACGTCATTAATCTGAGAAAAAAATGTCAACGTGACATTCTTACTTTTGAAAACAGTTGATTGGAATCAAGAGACATTGAGTCATTTTTTTCGTAGCCAGGCGCTTTAATCTACAATATCAGAATAGAATTTATTCGTTAATTGTGCATGATATATATATAGATCAATTTACTTTGTCGCGTGCTTGTTTTCCGTCTGATACAGGTGGTTTTATTGCACGTGCCAACGTTTCATTACTTTTTCTAACAGTTGATTCTGAGCCAAGCTAGAACACCAACAAGCTGCTTATTTAATATGCCCCTGGTCATGTCAGAAATCTATCTCAGTAACTATGAATTCCATTTAAAAACTTGCATTTCAGAGCATACCGACTATCCCAAACTGTGCTCTCTGTTCTCTCGTGGTAAGCTTTCTACCTCAAAACCTGAAGAATCTGTAAAAAATAAAGTGCTCTGGAAAACTACATTTACAGAAAAACAAAAGCTTGAATAAAAAAGCGCAGGTTACGTCAGTATTGTATATCTTTGCATCAATTTGAAGTAGTGATATTTTAAAGCAAATAATGAATTTATTTACATCAGCAGCTGTTCGTTGATGATGTGGCAATGATGATTCACCACTATTATTTGACGATTCATTCGGTTGATGTTCAGCGAATTTTTTGTCACCAGGAAATGAGGACGCTATTGACGATGAAGCTAAACACAATAAATCAACAGTTATACTTAGACTGGTTCACGTTTGAATTTCTCAGTGTCAGGCCTGTTACGAGGTAACAGGCAAAACGACTGCAGCATACAAGAATACTTACGTTTTTCGATTATTTTACTTGCTGTTGATGATGTCTCATTAACAACGGAATTATCCCACATTTGAATATTTGTCATAACATTTGGTAATGTGTTGTTTGTTGTTGAAATCATTAATGTTTCATTATTAATTTTATCCATAGATGTCGAATTGGTAGTAGGTACCGATGGTGATCCTAATTGTTCTCTGATATTTGTTTTTACCTGTTTTTGATGTTCATTTTTTTTCTCTTGTTGATTCTCATCATTTTCAATACTTTGATCGTATCTCTGGTGGGTATTCTTCGGATGGCTTTGCTTGGAAACGCCATGATTGCGTCCTTGACGCCTTGTATCATAAGAATTATAGTAACGATTATCATAGGAACTACCATAATAATAATAGAGTTGATCATAATAATAAGACGATGATGAATGCTGACCACTACCAGATGATTTACTGTTAAATCGAGGTGGAACAGATTTTTCTGCTCGAGTACGAGATGATGATGTAGTGTCGTTCACGTTCGTAGTACTCGATGGATCGTTATCATTACTTGTCAAAGTACTAGCAATAGTAGCATCATTTGATGATTTCTAAAGAAAACCCTTCATTTTATTAAAATGTCTAGAAAAGAAACACAAACTAACAACGAAAAGTTCAACAATTCTTACCTCGTCCTGTTTGTTCAAAGAAACTGTCTGAGATGTATCTTGCGCTTGTTTATTATTTGATATATGTGTACGCTGTTGCTGAGATTTCGTGATATCAAGTTGATCATGATGTTGCTGTGACGAGTCGTCTTTTGTTTCAGCAGCATTTAGTCGTAATTGGGCTGCTTTTTGTTCTTTACGTTCTTTTCTTGACATAACAACACTAAATTCTTCGCCATCATCAGCCAATGTGCCTTCTTCTTCTAATGCTCCGGCTGGTAATGTTTCAACTTTTACCACACCTACACAAATCAATAAATGAATAAAAGAAAACTCTCTCACTTGCCAAAACAAATTTTTTCCCAATGGACGCTCATTTTTCTTTCTACTCCTACATATATATACATCTCATTTTGTACGCATAGAATAGGTATGCACCAGTATCAGTATACTGGATGCTGGTCACACCGGTACAAATTCACACTGGCACTGATTTCAAACTGTTACACTATTTCTGATATATACTAACGAACTGTAATAAAACATTTTTTACAATAGATCGAAAAGGAAGAGCGAAGCGAAAACTAGCTATGATACTGATATCTAAATCCTTTTCTATAGATAATGAAGATTCTCATTTCTGACCATGGAAAACTAGCAATTTCAAGTAGTCGAGAGAACTTCTACTCAAAAATAAAAGCTTAAGGTACTATGCTCACTAAATACCCACTGCATAGCAAAAGAGTATATCTCTACACTTTACACGATACAGAAACTTTATTATTATAAAAACAGAACAGAGCCAGTGTGACAGTGTGAAACCAGTGTCACCAGTGCCGGTGTACCAGTGTGAACGAGAGTTAATATGAGTGATGCTAGTTTTCTGGTGTGAACACGGACACTGATGCATGCCTAGCATAAAATCACATTTTCGTTTTCTTAGATTACAAACATATTCATTAAAAAAAGAAACTTTTATTTACCAGCAACATTATTCAAATCGTAGCCTTCAACGGAATGACGATAATCTTTTTTCACCGGTTGAAGTTGTTGAGAATTTGTAGTTGATCCAGTCGTTGCAGACGTCGATTGTTTTTGGGACTGTCTAAATACCAAACAAAATAGAACAAATAGCTATTTTTTAATGCAAATAAACATCAGTTATTTACGTTTCATTAACAGTCGATTGTTGCTGCTGTCTATTTTGTTCATTTGATGATAGCAGTTGTGGTTGTTGGGCTTTATAATTCGTGCCCCGTCCAGATTTTTGTGTTGTTGCACGATCATACGAATAATATCGTCTATTATCATTGTAACCGGATTGATAACGGTTATTTGCTGGTCTAAACGATTAGCATAACTGTTCGGCTGAATGAATGAAATAAACTCTAATCCAGAAATATTCTCAGAGTTTCATTCTACTATTTCTTCAATATCCAAATTAAGACATTGAATTCGCTATTGAATGCAAACTTTCTACATCACTTAACAATTTCGTATTAAATAATCGAGATTTTTGTGAAAAAAAAATGTACGTTTAGGCTGAAGATGACCAAGTTTGCCGTCTTAAGGATTAGAAACATCTTTTATGTAAAAATTATTGATCTATTTTATTTTGCTTATAACGTTTATGATGATTGGAAAGAAGTTTCAGCATCTTTCATTCAGAAGACTAAATATTTTTTTAATGATCGATATACGCCGAAAACTGTACGCCTTGCATTCTTTTGTTCTATTATTGTATATTTATTTATTTATTTATTTGTTTAAAAAAAGAAACAAAAGGAACCGATAGAAGTTATTAGTATTAATTTAAATAGAATTGGTGGACGAAACACGCACGAGAAGAGAAATACGAACATCTATGTCTATATATACAAAACACATTTATATATATATATATATATATGCATATATATATATATCAATTGACCAGAAGAAAGGATGAACAATATTTCTTTTGATCTTCCAAATTAAAAACAGATAAGACTTAGCTGATATTTTCTAGTGGAAGTTCAACACTATTTTGTTTGAAAAAAGTAAAAACTAAATGTGTGTGTATGTGTATAAAGAGAACATACCCACATATTCACACAAATTTAACAAAAACAAAAACGCGCGTTTGTTCGTGTAAATCAATCCCAAATAAAAAAAATTACACAAATTCATCATTCAAAAACGACGACAACAAAAAATGACCAGTAGAAGACGAAAAAAAAAAGAAACCTGAAAAAATACCACAGCGCTCACCCTTATTTATTAGATGTCGACTTCGCAGTTAGCACTATGACGCACACACACTCAACGGCAGCATGTGATAGATCTATTATTATTATTATTATTATTATTATTATTGTCACATTAAAATAAATAGAGAAAGAGAGACATTATATACAAGAGAAAATGCTTTTCAAGCTAAAAAAACAACATAACCACTAAATGAAAAAAAAAACATAGAGAAAAAGAGGGAATACCCACAAAAACGATATACTAGATATCTTATTATTTTCATTAGCAAAAGAAAATTTGAGATTCGTCTGATAAGTAAATTATGTAAAACAATAACGAAGATTTAAAAGTATGTATGTGTAGACGCGTATATCGATCATTTCATTAGTTATAATTAAATTGATATAGACTACTTTTCACTGTTAGCAACAAGGATAGAGTATAAGAAGCAAATTAGAGAATTTCAAGTCCAATGTAATAGTGAGGACGGCAGTGTATACATATGCATAAAGAAATGTTTTTGAAATGATTGGCATACACATACACATACATACTCTAATCGTCGTCTATGTGTGCGTGTCTATAGTATCCAAAAGATCGGTGGGTAAAACAAAAACAAAACAAAGATTCAACAACAAAATAATAAAAGAACAAAAAACCAACGGAAAAACGAAAACAATAAATGAAATGAACAATAAAGCATTATCATTTTTTTTTCTCGCAAAGAAACGTCGTAAGATTTTTATTAAAGTTAATAAGACGTGTGTGTGTGTGTGTGTGTGTATGTGTAGAGGCCAATTTGATGGTTTTGTTATGATTTTCTCTCTTTCTCTCTTCTTTCCTATCTCTCTTGCTGCTGCTGTGTTCGGACATAGGAAAGAAAAGGGTTGTGTAAAACAAACATTTTTTTATGCATTTGTATATTTGTATATCGGTCGCGCACTGGGCCTGAAAAATAGAAGAAAATAAAAAGTAAAAAATCGTATGTGTTTTTCAATTATTCTGAAAAGAAAACTAATTTCGTAGAAACCAACCTATACGTTTAAATACAGAAAAAATTAGTGTACAACGCTCTTTTCCTTCAGTACTCGGTAGAACATACTCATAAATTTTCTTGATCCACTATCCTTGTATATATAGATCAAAACTAGTTAATTAAATATTCAAAATCTTCTGAATGATTAAAAACATAAATTTATTAGATATTCACATTTATATGCTATAAACAAACCATCATAATAACCCGCATTTTAGGGGTCTTAACTTTTGTTAATATTAGAATTTTATTTGTTCAATATTTTAATCGTTTAATGTAACTATCAGTACTAAAAATGAAAGCATACCTTTGACTAGAATAACTTTTTCTTGGTGGCGTTCGATTTCGATTGCCTAGTTTTTCATTTACTATTGTATTATTTTCCCGTTCTTTAACTAAACCAACACCATTACCACTACGTTCGTAATTATTTCCGTTACGCATTTTTGCACTGGATTCTGATGCTGTTTCCCAATCTTCTTCACCTATTTGGAACATTATAGATCTCTCTCACAACAATACATAATAAAAAAATATCACTTACCTTCTTTATCGTCTGTTGAATTTGCTGATAATGATACTTGTGAACCACGTGAACCATTTACAAATGATTGATGACTTTTATTTGCTATTGTATCAGAAGTACCGACGACACCACTTGTCGAACGATGACTACCATTACGATTTAAATTACCGCGTTTTGAAGTAGTAGCACCGCGTCCTCTACCTCGAGTATTTAAAGGACGAGTATCTTGACCGCCCATAGACTGATTACCATAACGTGAACCCGCATGATTATATTGATGTGAGCTATAAACGGAAAAAGAACTAGATGTATTAATTAAGAAAACTTTGAAAATATAGCAGATTTATACGTACTGTAGCTGTTCATAATAATAATTGACATCTTGCATTTGTAATCGACCTCCACTCTGACCACGTCTTCCATAATAACTGTTCGCAGATTGCATTGCTTGATATTCTATTGAAAAAGAAAATATAAATTTATACCAACTAGTGAATAAGAACAATGCTATTGAGTTTTAACCTCTTTTCACTGTTTATCAATAACAAACATTTTATATCAGAACAAAAATAAAAGCTCTCCGTAATATTCACAAGTTACCTTGTTGCATATTTCTTGCATAGGCATTTCTATATCTTGGTGGCTGTCTCTGATCATTATATCTGCCACGATGATTATTTGTTCGTTGATGCTGTTGTAACTGAACATTTTTCCTTATAGATTCATTCGTTTGTGGTAATTCATTTATATTATCTTTTCCCTCCGTGGGTGTATGCGTTCTAGAAATCGGTGCAATATTTTCAGCTGTAGATCCAGAAACAGGTGTTTGAGATTTATTTTCAATAGATGTTTGTTCTTGATTACCAGCTGTTGAGATAGATTTTTGTTCAGTATCAGATATAGATGGTATTTGCTCATTTAATGAAGATGTTGGTTGTTCTTGAATAGTAGCATCGACACTGGGAGTATTACTACCACCATTGGCTATGTCGATGCTTGCTTGCACGTTTTTTTGATCGGATGCTTTATTTGTATTTGTATTTGTATTATTTACCCAAGCATTTTCTCTTCGAGTTTGTTGAACTGATATTTGTTTTGGTGAGGGCGTACTCTTTGTTGTAGATGATCTTTGACTAGCGGTTTGCTGTGTTTTGGGTGATGATTGTTCGGTGGTTGCCGTAGGTGTACTCGGAGTAGACTCGATTGTACTTTGTTTACTTAACGATGAGCGTTGAGTAGTTGAAACAGGTGCTGGAACCGGTTTTGTTGTAGTTGTCGGAGCTGTTCGACTCGATGAATATTTTTTTGTGCGTGCATTATTTATATTGGCTGAAGCTGAAGCGATTTGACCGACACCACCTGTGCCGGATGTACTTCCATATTGGTGTCGACCTCCCCGTCTATATCTCCCATAGGTCCCTAAAGGAAAAATATTCTCTTTTTACTAATATTAAATGCACAGAGTAAAAACGAAGTATAATGAGTTAGACAGTAAAGTTCCTGATTACAGATCACTTGCTTAGAGTCATATTCTGCTAAAGTCTCTGCAATAAAAACTCAGATTTACATCTGAAATATTCGATTCGATATTACCGCTGATAAGAGTCTTTTTCTTTCGTAAAAAGTTTACCTAATGTAGGATAACCTCGATGGTGATGTAATTGAGGATAAGATCTCATTTGTTGTTGATTTTGTCTGGTATTTACACCCGGATGATGATAGCCTTGTGTATCATACTCTTCATATTCATATTCATCATATTCTCCACTCTCTTGTCCATAATAATCATTTTGTGTCATACGATGAGATTGACTACGTTGATCGTAATCTTTTGGATGTCTTTCCTGTTGCTGATATTGATTATCACGTGTGCCACGTCTGCTATCTTGCTGCCGTTGTTGAGGCTGTTGTTGTTGTGATTGCTGACTTTTTTGTCTCAAATGTTTTGTATCGGACGGCAAACTCATTAGAGGCTGAATTGTCGATGTATTATTCTGTTGATTAAAACGTGTTTGTTGTTTTATACCACCACGTTGTTGTTGTTGATTATTATATTGATACTGTTGTTGATCATCATTTCGACTACCACGATTATCTAAATCACGTTGTTGAGATTTTAATATGACAGCTTCAGATGGTGTAGGATCTTTAGATGACAACATTAAATGTTCAGAATCATGGTCAGATATTCGTGTGGGTGATAGTGATTTCCATGGCTGTTTTGCTTGTTTCATTTCGGTTGTCTCACGTTGCGACTGTGATTGATCTAAAAATAATCAAAACTGTAGAAATAGGTGATAAAAATACGTTTCATAAGAACGAACTTTTCTGATTTGAAGAATTTTGTCTTTGTGGAGCAGCTAATACTTCAAATTCATTATTAACAGATTGAGCATCGGGAGTCGAGGATTTACTATTATCTGTATTGTAAACACGAGCACCTTTAATAAAAAAATTTGTAGTTAATGAAACAAGCGGATCAAGGTCAACTGGTTTCACTAAGTTTGAAAAACTGAACCAATTTGGCCCTGTAGAATATAAATAGTGCTTCAAAAGTTTAGTAAAAAACGAACCTGATGAATGCTGTTGTCTATTATTTGGATCAACTTGTAAACGTGACTTAGATTTATCTGTTGTTGATATATTATTATTATTGTTTCTTTCAGACTGTTGTTTTCTGCCGTAATGATTTTGTTCTCGTGACGATTGGGTATTGTAAGAACTTCGATTGTTGTTTCCGCGACTTTGTTGAAAATTATTTCGTTTATCTATGTTCGATTGTTGTTGCTGTTGACGATATCGATTTGATGTTGTATCAACATCGGCAAATGGATCTTGTTGAATTTTAACTCCATTTCGCTGTGTTTGTTTAGTATGAGTTTTACTTGAAGTAACATTGTCTTCCAAGTTCTCCCATTCATCATTATCTTTATCACGTTCGGAAGTGCCAACGTCCCAGTGGTCAACAATATCACGTTGTTGTTCGGTATTATTATTAGGATTTGGGCGCTGTTGAATTGAATAACGATCATTATTTTTACGATTTCGACTACTCGTAATTGGAATACCAACTTGTGATTGTGAACGAGAACTAGATTCACTACGTGAACGGCTGTACTTTTTACTATCATTTTCGTGATCACTTTCGGTTGGTGCAGCACCCGTGGGTCTAAAAAAATATATGAGATTTTCATATGCTTTTTAACTAAAGTTTAACAAAAATCGCCTCACTTCTTGAACTAACACTCATTCTCAAATCATATTTGTTCCTTAGAACTCCAGAACGGATTCACTCATCTTACTTCTCTCCATATGTAAACAAAATTCTTTGCACACTTACTTTTCATGCAACGATGCATAATTAAAACTCTCCATTTGTTCATGCCAACTAGCCATTGAAAATGTTTG
Source organism: Didymodactylos carnosus (assembly GCA_905250885.1). NCBI lineage: Eukaryota > Metazoa > Rotifera > Eurotatoria > Philodinida > Philodinidae > Didymodactylos > Didymodactylos carnosus. The sequence continues at coordinate 10,995 of CAJNOQ010001007.1, read as the reverse complement.
ACTCTCATTTGTATCTTGACGAGTTCGAGAAGTTGTTGGTCTCCAAGGTATATCTGTTTGACTATTACCATTACCACCAGTCGAAGCTGATAATGGACGAGTTTGATAACCTGGAATATGTTTGCTCCCACTAACATTTGTATTTGACTCTTGTTGCTGATTTTTTGATATTGCAGGAGATTTGGAATCGGTTTCGCGACGTTGTTGTTGTTTTTGTTGTTCATCATCATATGATGACGAAGTTTTCTAAAAATGAAAAAAGTGGGATAATTTGTTGCACTGCAAGAAAAATGATTATTCGGAAAGTATAAAACTCTAGGTCATCTCTCAAAAGGTAGTCTTTATTCACAACAGGAAAGATAGTTCAGGAGAAAGTTTCTGTACCTTTTTTGTATCGGCATCCAATTTACGTTCTTCTTCCACTCGCCGTTGTATAGCTATGGCTAATGTATTTTGTAATTCTGTGTTTGTTTTTTCTTGTAATTGTTTCCATTGATGTTCATCATCTTGTATTAAACGTGTTTGGTGATAAGGGGGTTGTGTTTGTTGTCGAAGCTGCTGATTTGATTGACGATTCGTGTTGTATCTTGACTGAGAATAACCAGAATCTGAATTTTGTCGCTGAGTATAATATGGTTGTTGTTGATGAATATTAGTTCGTTGTCTTGTTTGATGTTCTGATTTATTTGTTGTATCCGCATTATCTTCATTGTCACTAAATTGTAGTTTTTCACTGTAATCAACGGATTGTGATGCATTGGCCCATGTATCATTGTCAGTTAATTTTGACAAGGCATCTAGTTCTTTTTGATGCAAAATATTCGGAGTTTTATAATCACCGCTGTCAATTTGTTGATGATCACGTCTTTGAGTCTGCTGCTGCGGATGATGATGGGTCTGATACTGATGCATTTGTGGTGGAGGTACACCAAATGGTTGACGATGCATTTGCATTGAGATTTGAGGAGGCGCACCAAATGGTGGACCATAGGAACTATATTGTGGATAACCCCACTAAAAATTGACACATGTAGTTTTATCTTGAATTCTGAACAGCACACGCGAAAATTTTCTTTTTGAATGTTCTGTAACTTCTCAACGATACTTTTTTGCTTACTCAACTGCTTCAAAGATTTCGACCGAATAACTTACAACTCTCAAAATTTTCAGACAAGTAGACGAGTCGAATAAATGCGACAAAATACTCACTAGTTGAGGATGTTGTGGTGGATACATGCGCAAAAATTGGGTGCCAGACGGCATTTGAGGTGGTATTAAATTTGCAGGTCCATTTCCAAGTAGTACATTGTTTTGTGCTGTTAACGATGAATTCTGTACACCTAAATTATTTGAAGGATATTCTTGCTGTGAACGTGATAATAAATCAGCCTGATTTGTTGGTACATCTTTCTGATCGGTCAGTAATGGTTGTGCGCGTCCACCACCTTCACGCCATGATGCGATATTCGCCGGTCTTAAACTTGGTCCACTTGTATTTGAATTTGTTAAAGAACTGAGTACATTGTTGTTTAAAGATGACTGATCATTTGACTGTTGTGGTTTTTTATTCGAAACGTTAGTTCCACTCTGTGTACTACTTGTCATACTTTTCCCATCTGGTGTAGATAAACGTGGAAAATCCTGTAAATTTGGTAGATTAGGTGGCTCACTATAATGGCTAGTACCTATGAAATAAAAGGTGTAGAAAGCTGTAAATTTATACGAACGTACAGTGTATGTCAAAACTGTCGGACAAATATTTGACTCAAAACTCTCAAAATAATATTACAGAGAAAAACAAAACAATATATACTATTTTTTACAAAGTAAAAACCAGTTAAATATGAATGTGAACATAATTATTAAGCTTTTAGCCAAACAAGAAATATCATCTGTGTTCCTCTTACATACCGGCTGTTATTGTACTCCATGTAGCCGCTTTATTTGACGACGATGCCCCACCAACAGCAGCCGATGAATCTTGCGGTGCTGATTGCGATTTAATCGGTGTCGCTGGATGATTTTGTATTTGTACACCGGCCGCTGTTGCTGTGGTGGATAATAAATTTTGATTAGCGGGTGTTGTATTTGACGATGACGATGGTCCTCCACTTGACCATCCATGACTACCTGACGGTACAATGGGTACATTCGGATCAAGTGCTGGTCCATTGCCTGTTCCGATTTCACTTCGTAAACTTGGTAAATTGGCTGGAGGTGGAATTCGTCGGCTACTTGGTTTCCCAAAACTTTGCCACCCAGATTGCGAACGAGCTAAATGGAGAAAATCACATACAAAACTATCAAAAATTTTAAGCACGAATTATTCAGTCAATACATACCCGCAGGTTTTGGGTTATCGTTCGATTTACTTTTCGTTACAAACTCATTTGATTTACTAACTTGAAACCGTTTATTTTTATCAGACGCTTTGCCTGGAGGAAAAGACATTTTGGTTCTAAGAGTACAGCGATCATGCGAAATTAAAACTACCAATACAATTTGTTATATCCACAACAACGTTTGTTTATTCTAAATAGGAATAGCCTATTAAATGTTGATATCAGAAAGAAAGAGAGAGATAGAAATTGAAAGAGAGAGAAAGAGAGATATTAATGTATATAGAATAATTGACTTTGTTTGTTTTTTTAGATCTAGAACGAGCGACAAATAGATTAGCAGTGTTAACAATTAAGTAGCATATTCCCGTATGGGTTTACAATTGGATTTGGTTCATTCTACGTGAAAAACTAACAATTACCGAAACTTTCAAAAAGTATTCAAAATAACTTTTACTTCGCAAATATGCCAGTATACACCATATGCAATTCAACTAAGCGTCAGATCGGAGAAAGAGAGAATTATTTGTAAAGTTTTACTTGCGCAATTCTGAGATTTTCGAAACTTATTAGATTAATCACTGAGAAAGAGAAAGATGACTTCACACGTTTATTTCAACATAACAGTAAAGGAAAATATTAACAGCCCCTCCCACCTTTTCCGTGGCCAAACCAGAAATGAAAAAAATTCTTGTCAAACTAGGATAAGAACGTAATAGAAATTATGGAACTTCAGAAATAAAATTGCTAACAAAGGATCACCGTCAAAGGAGGTCTTAGGTTAATGTTAATGGCGAATGCATAGATGTGCAATTCACTTTCATCAAGAGAATTTCCAAAATGTGGTATGAAAAGTCATCCGATGTATAAGATTGATAAGTAAATCCCTCATATAACGAGAAAATGCAAGAAACTCTCTGAGGACTATAGGCATATCGTAACGTAGTAACAAGCATGGGAATAGCAACCGCACGTTGTATTGAGAAAAAAAACATTTTTGTGATACAAGTGATAGTATTTACCACTCTATTCCGAGAATAAACTAGGTCGTTTAACTTATGACGTTTTCCGCAGAATTATCTCGCTTTTTGGAAAAACATGGAGATAATACATTTCTTCTTCAATGCTCTCATACTTCTGTGTTATTGGATGTAGATCGCTTATGTTTGACTACATCGCATCTTTAGCGTTTGCGTCACATTTAAGATATAACTGATTATTACATATTCCTTTTGACTTACATTAAATCATACAAAAATACTGTAATAAACTCTTACAAATCCTAAGTGTATTTAGCGCAAATGTAACTTAAAATCTACTACAAAATCGGCATTTTTAAAATATTGGTTTGGTTTTCAAAGTGGTGGATGGTGTAAAAAATTTCTTTTCTCAGTAAACTCAGACAATAGAAAACTTTCGCAGAGAAATGTTTTGCATTCCGTTTTAGAATGGTCATACATTTTTTGTGTTGAAACCAAAAACGTTTGACTTTTCAAATATGTACAGTAGTGTATTTTAGACTTTGTTTATCTTTAGATGTCTACTAACGACGATACCGATCAGCGTATGGATGATGATTACAACGGGCCACACGCCCAAAGTAGCATGCCTCTCCCTGGTAAGAATATATGCTCATTCTAAACTGCTCTTAGCAGTTCAAAGTGTCTTTTAGTTAACCCAAATGCGTCTACAACGGATAATACAACAGCTAATATTACTGAGTATCCGTTGAATTATGCTGATACCAATAGTCCAACCGATGGCGTACAGGGACTACGTATGAATATAAAGAGAAAATGCTTACTTTGTTATATAATTTAATTTTCTTTTCTGTAGAAGATGCACTTACGGATGATGAACAATCATTGGTTGTATTGGATCCTAGTCATCCCCTTATGGCTCGTTTCCAAGCGGCTCTCAAAGATCATTTACAAAAACGTGAAGAAAAACTAAATATTCAATTACGAGAAGCTGATAATGAATTAAAAGTAATTATTGATCTCTCGGTTTTTGATATCTTTCTATTGAAACAACAATAATTATGTCAAATTGTTCGTTTTATTGTAGCAAGTTCGTGACCAACGTGAAAGTCTTGGTGTTGAATTATATAATTTACAACAAGAATTAGCTCGACATCAAATGTTATTAGAAAAAGAACATGATCGATTTGGTGAAATTAATCAAGATCGACAGCGTCTAGAAGATGAACTAAAAAAAACAAAAGATAACTATTCAAAAAAGAAAACTGATCTGGATACTCATATGAGACAAGGTATATACGAAAAGATTAATCATCGTTCCGTAAAGCAAAACACTCGACTTTATTTTTTGTTTTTGTTTTGCAGCACTTGATATTCAAAAAGAACGCGATATATTACGATTACGATTACATTATATGACAAAAGCAAAAAGTGATATACGTGGTGATATTGCAACCATGAAACGGGCAACTGAAAAAGTTGATACAGAAGTAACAAAAATTGAAGCAGAAAAACAATTACAAGTGAGTTAAAACAAATATGGAACAAAGTAATATAGAGTAATATATACAATAAAAAAAAATGATCTTTTTCTAGGATTTATTTGTTGATCGGCTTGTTGAACAAGCAGATATGCTTCGTGAACAAATTGCCATGTATGAATATCAACTTCGTTCACAAAGTATGTGTTTATGTTCTTTTATTGAACGCAATCATGAGTTCTCGTAGTTGAAATATTGTTCATTTTTATCCCATTTTTGCATGATAATACGCGATAAAAATGAAATATTAAATGAAACATTGGTGTACGCCGGACTTTTTTGAGAAATAGATCAGTCAACTAAACATGACAGAAAAAAATTCTTAATCTTCTGAACAGTGGCATAACTAGGATTTTTTGTGACCAATTTGGATCAACTCTATTAGTTCGAGAAAAACGACTGAACCAAAAGCGTTTTTTCAAATTTTCAGTTGGAAAAATCACAAAATTCTAAATCTTATTGGGCTATGGCCCAGTGTCTTCCCCTCATCCGTAGTTATATCACTGCTTCTGAAGAAGACTCAAGAGTAAAAATCTTCTAGTCCAATATGAGAAATGTCGCTGAATCAAAGCAACTATGATCAATAATATTAGAGCATACATAGTTTACAAATCATACTATATATCATTTTTTGTTTTTTTTTATGAGAAAATATCTTCATTCCATTATGTTTTATTATTTTTCAGTGGAAGAAACAAAAAATATTAAACATACATTAACAGAAGCTCGTCTTGAAATGGAAACATTAGAACTTGAAAAGAAACAATTGATGCAAAATTGGAATAGTTGTCTTATCGGTATCAGAAGACGAGATGAAGCTCAGGCAACAATGGCTGAAGCTGTTAGGTAAATAAATTTAAAAAAAAAATATGTTTTTATAATTTTTAAAACTATACAATTATTTTATTAATCATTAATCACTACTATTCATTGTAACAATTATTTCTAAACATTATCCATTTTGTTCATATTTAAAGATTACAGTTACAACGTATTGATACAATGAATACAGAAATGGAATCATATAAACGTTCAATAATTAAAGAACAAGAATTAAATGAAAAATTAACATTAGTATTAAATCGTACAAAATATGAAATACAAAATTTAGAAAGATTATTACAAATTAATAATGAAAAATCTGAAACAATTAAACAAGAAGTATCAACATACACAAAAGCATTAGAAGAAACACAAGCAATGTTAACACGTGTGAATAATGTCAGTGAATTAAAAATAATGAAATTTATAATTGTAAATAAATAAATAATATTTATTTTAGGAAAAAGCTGAAAAACAACATGAATTAAATATTATTCGTCGAGAAATAGAAAAAGAAAATCAAGAACGTGTTAAATTAGAAGATGATATATTTCAAAAAAATCAAGAACAATTAACAGCAGAAAAAGCAGCTGATTATAGTTCAAAATTACGATTTAAATTAAAAGAATCTACTCGAGAAATTGTATGTTAACATTATTCGTTATATTATTATTATTATTATTTTTGTTTTGTTTGTTTTATCTTCTATTTTTAGGAACGAAATTTATCTAAAGTTGAAAATGATATAGCACGAGCAACACTAGAAAAAACTTATTTAATTACAAATATAAAACAATTAGAAATTCAATCAAAAGAATATAATGAATTAATAATGGAAAAAAATCAAATTATTAATAAAAGTGAACAAGAAATAAAACGTCGAATTTTATTAATTGAACAAAAACAAAATAGAATTGATTTAGAAAATAAAAAATTAGAAGCATTAAAAGAAAAAGCGGGAGTAAATAAATTATATTTTAAAAAATAAATAAATTTTTTTTATAAAATAATTTTTTAGATTTTATTATTATTTTATTTAATTTTAGGGTGTTGAATTGGGTCCACTTGAATTAGAAGTAGTTAATTTACAAAAAACAATTGGTCAAGTAAGTCGTGATATATTTGAATTAGAACAAGTTTGGTTACGAGAACAAAATGAATTAGTACGTTTAACAAATGATAGAGATAAATTAGAAAAAGAAACAGATGCAATGAAATTAAAATATACAATATTATCAGCAAGAAAATTACGAACAGAAAGTAAATATTTTGTGAATATATATATAAATTTAGTATAAAAGAAAACTAATGACAATATATATTTTTTTCCTTTTAATTAGGTCATATAAGAAATATGGAAACAGATTGTTCACATTTACGTCGTCAAATTGAATTACTTCGATTAGATTTGGAACGTTTAAATAAAATGATTTATAAAGAAAGTACAAATAAAACAACATTGGAACGAAGTAATATATTATCAGAAAGTGATTTTGTTCGAGAATTGAAAGTATGTTGTGTAAAAATAAACAAAAAAAAAAAAATATATATCATCTCAACTAATTTCAATTTGATAGGAAGCTGAAAAAGATGCCATACACATGGAAGAAAGATTAAGTGAAATTCGAAAAGAACGAGAGAATTTATTAGCAAATTTAGTTGAAGCAGAGTATGTATTCATTTTATTTTGTTTTGACTATTCAATCAATTGCATCTCCTAATCTCTCTTATACGCTCTTTTTATTTGAACTAAAAATGTTGTTAACCCTTTAATATTCATTCAAATAGACAATATTATCATTATAATAAACTGAGAAAACATTGTCTGAAAAAACTAATCTTATATTATTGGTTGTAGAGAACGAAATTGGCTATATGTTTTATGCTAGCCGAGATATTTAAATTTTAAAATGAGGAATATTTTCAAAAAAATCTTAAGTTTTTTTAGATACTTTAGCAAAAGCTTTTTTATTCAATAATTTTCAAAAATGGTGTAGAGCGGTGTACTCTTTCAAATTATATTAACTGAAGAAATTATTTTTTAAACTGTAGGCTACTGCTGATAGTACAAAACGAAAGGTCATATTCTGCTAGGATTTTGGATTCATTTTCTTGGTCATTCTTGAGTTTCTTCACCATCTGAACTCATTTTGTGTCTCAACTTCCTCAAACTTGATGATCTAAACTTAAATATGTTTGATATTTGGTTTCTAACGAGAATTTTGGAAAAAAAGAATTTTTTTTTTTCAAATTTTGATTTTAAATTTAAATTATAAAAACTGAATTTTTTTAAAAATGAAAAGTAATTTTTTTCATGCGTGAGAAAGTCATATTGAGGTTTCATATAATCCATTTTCATAAGCGGTTGACACAAAATCAAACATTAGAGATTTAAAGAGTTAAACTTCAGTAAAGTTTTGTAAATAATACAAGAAATATGTCTTTTATTTTTCTCTTTCTTTTTTCTTTCCTATAGAAAACAGATTATGTTTTGGGAACGTAAAATTCAATTAGCAAAAGAAATGAAATCAGCCGTTGATTCTGAAACAGGTCAAGGTGAAATTCGTGCAATGAAATCAGAAATTCATCGTATGCAAGTTCGTTATGAACAATTATTAAAACAACAAGAAAAATTAATACGTGATATGGAATCATCTGTAAGTCGACGTGATACAATTGTTACACGTGGTGAATTTCAACAAAAATTACCACAAAATCGAGCAGTAATGCAAAATAATGTACAACGAAAAATAGTAGATTTACAGAAAAAAATTCGTGAATCAACACAAGTAAAAAAAAGATAATAAAATTTGTTAAAATTGAAATAATTTGGGTTTTTTCTTGCTTCAGGAAGCAGTATATGTAGAAAAAGAACTTGATGTACATCGTGCTAAACAGCAAGAACAAGTGATTAAAATGGAAGATATTCAACGTGAATTACGTCAAAAACAAGCTGAAAATGATCAGTTAGAAGAACAAGTCGATAATTTAAGTTCGCAAAGGAGTACAGTACGTATATTCTGAATTTTTTATATTTTTTACATCGTATCCATTCAAATTTTTAACAGCAAACTTGTTTCGATACTTATGATATCTTTTCGAGTTACAGTCATTGATAGTTAAGTTCAACTTGCCTCTAAGAGTCGAACATTCATTTGTAACTTAAAGTCTGAATTTTCATATCAAATGATGTTTTGTTTTACTCACAACAAAAATCCTCTTACTCAAAATTACTCCTTTCATTCACATGAAACTTCCTCAAATGAAAGACTATGATAAGAATATTACGGCCAAAATTTTCTCAAAAAATAAAATCGATTTTTAGAAATCAGTTTCAATCATTTTTGTAGGCGATTTTTAAATATTGAAAAAGTTTTTTTTTTGCGATATGTTAAACAATTGCTGAAAGAAAATGATAGCTTATAGAAACATAGTAGTACTAGAACTACAATTATTTACTCTCGCTAGATGAAATAAAACTTTAACCTGTATACATGGAGAAAGATTTGAAACTTCAACAGCCATGATTCTTAGTACAACATCTGATAAAGTTGATTTATAGACAGCAAAAATGAGAGAAAAGCGAAAAAATAATACAGAGAGTAGAGATTTCAGACTATCTATTTATCGGTATACATAATGTAATACTTGTGATAGAAAGTCTCTTATAAATTTGCTTCAGATTTTCTTCTTTTAAATAAAATGATATTGGTTTTTTTTTCACAAATAAAACTAATTTGTATATTATTATCATAATCTTCTTTAGTTATTAATAACATTATCTGAAAAACAATTACGTGCAAGATATTATGAACAAATAAAAGATGGTAAATATAAACCACAATTGAAATCACCTGATTTATTAGAAAGAGAAAAAGAGAAACAAATTGATCGTCTTCAACGTTATCTAACAATAATACAACGTTTAAGCGAAGTATATCCAAGAATGACAAAAGAATTAAATCATATTAAAGATACTATTCAAGCTAGAATTACTAATCAAATGACGAGAAATGTTTTATCACCACAACAACCAGATGAAACATCGGCAAGATCATGAATAAAGATAAAATGATTTCATCTAGAAATAGAATATATTATTAACGCTATCGAATTGGAGAAATAAAAAATGACTAAGGTTTTTGTTACTATAAAATTTAAGTTAAACATTAATTAAACACATGTCAAAGTTGAATTAGACGTGTACATAATTATTTATTACGTCAGAAACTTTTCAACGTAAAAGTTTTGACAGACGCTTCAAATACAACAATAATGAGCTTAAAATATTCTATGTTAGTTTACTTCTTTTTTACCAAGATTTTGGTGCAGTAGCTCATTTTTCTCTAATTTTCATATTCTGCTTCGTTGAATATCCTTTGATGCTCATTTTCTCAATAGTTGTAGATCAACTGTTCCTGGCAAAAATATTAAATTATTGGCACTACAGTAAAATCTTCTTTCACTGTATTTCACAATGTTGTTTTTGTATTAACTATTTTTATATTGTTCTATTCTTTTTTTTGGTTGTTTTTATTAATGTCAATGTTGAAAAATGTACAAAAAAAAAATATTTCAATTAAAAATAATAAAAATAACAACAAATTTAGTTTTGAATAGGCATGCACCGAGTAATTGACTAGGGATTTTATATTTTTTGAAAAATCTGATGTTTTGTATAGTGCTTGGTTAAAAATTTTCTGACTCGGCAAGAATATAGAGCAAACATTTCTCTATCAGATGAGAGGTCGGACAGCTCTGCATGATTTGTTTTGAGATTATGGCAACGATGTCCCATAAGAGACTAACTCGTCGAGTAGTCGATACTCGTTTACTACCCGATTATATGTTCTTGAGGTCATCACAAATCATGCAGAGCTGTCCGATCTCTGATCTGATAGAGAAATGTTTGCTCTATATTCTTGCCGAGTCAGAAACTCTCAGACACTCTTCCCCTCTTTATAGTGGATCTTTAGTATATAGAGAGTGGATTTATGTTCGACGCGTTGGTTTATAGTGTTGAGATTGTAGCCTTAACAACGAAAGTACTGAAACGAAACTATAAACACAAAAAGGACAATTTCTTGATATTCTTGAAACAGAAGAGAATCTTGTAATCTTGCTTTTCTTTGATTAAATCATTAGTTTAATCTTAACATTTGGTAGCAGCGAGTAGTTTAAAAATAGAAGGCGATGAGCGACCATTTAATAATAATGGTGATTTTGCCGAATTACTCCAGGGTCTTGTACGCGTGGTAGCTAATATACAGGAGGAACAAAAACAAAACAGGAACCAACCAATCAGTCAAAATG
>CAJNOQ010001006.1:0-32239 GCA_905250885.1 Didymodactylos carnosus | reverse complement strand
CACCAAAACCCACATTTTCCTGTTGCCCCCCTTCCGTCTTAAAACAAACCACAGCCTCAGCGGCCTCCGGATGTCTTTTCAATAAAGACGAAACGTCTCAAACAGAAAATAGTCGATTTTCATGACAAATATTTCGTTTGAAAATGGATGATACTAAGCTATTGAATGAGATAAAAGCTTGTCGAGTCAGCATAAAAAGTCAAATATCTCAAAAGGGCAATTTAATCAGAAAAATCTGAAATATCATCTAATTTTGTCTATTTAATGAAAGAATGGCCATTGCCGCTTTAGTCGGAGGATATTTTAAATAAATATAGTTTTGAACTAATGCAAAATTTATGTTTTACATTCGCTAGGATGATCTTACTTTCAAAACAAAATCGGCACTACAAAAGATTCCAAAGCTTCTTTGTTAGTGATTGAATATCAGACTTAACTATAGATGAAAAATTTGAATCAGACTTAAATACTTTTTCTTCCGAAAATCTAACATTTTGATCGACTGTTGCTCACTCTTAATACAACTGTCGCATAAAGAGACAGAGAACACAACAGAAAAAAATCAAATTGTTCTTACTTTCTTCATAAGAAAAGAAGAAAAATATATTCAATGTCTCAAATGAGAGTCCGTTACATTTATAACCAATCAGTTATTTCTCTAGACTCAGAACTGATTGGCTACATCCAGTATCAGTGTAAAAATGTAACTATATATATATATATATTTAAACAAAATGGCGTAACCTTTATATGTTAAGCATGTCCAATTAGAGTGGTCCTGAAGAATCAGTTGCATATGAGAATGTAATTTCAAGAATATTATCACAACCTAAACTGATATTGAAACTAAGCGAATATGAGTAATTGACACGACTAGGACTGACGTTACTTTGGGGATGGTGATATGAGAGAGATGGTTGGTATCCAAAATCAACAATACATAACTACCGGTCACAATACATTGATAGAATAACAAGTACAATACACGACGGGAAAATAAGCCAAGTGAACGTCAGTCACAGTACATAATATACCATTAATAATGCCTCAGTCTCCCAAATTTGGAAGAATTGCGACCGCCTTGGACATGATCCAGATTCTTCGATAGTTGAAGTAGGCTTCTCAACCTACTACTGTTCTATCGTTTAAATAATTTATTCGGTTAAATATATGTCAAATACAGATATGAAAATAATTACTGAAGTTTTGAGTATGTATTATACATCTGTTTTGGTAGAGAATCGATTTTCACATCATATTACAATACCATAAAAGCTAGGAGAAGGGATACATAAATAATTCATCAGGAATAGAATGCCTTAGTATACTCAATAACAAAAAAAGAAAGAAAGAACCATAGTAAACCGATTCAGAACGTTAGTTTTCATCAAATAGAAAGATTATTAATTTTTTTGTTTATCGTCTTTGTTTCTTAATTTTTTAGGATGATTAATGATTGAAGCATTCCTAAGTCATCCGAGAATAAATCGTAAAGACATTTTCATTGTTAAAAATTTTTTGTGTTGTTGTCCAATTCATGGACTTGTCTGTACATGAATTTTGTTACTTCAAAAGACTAACATTATTTAGAAGTCGATGTATAGGATAAATTTAAATCAATAATTAATTGAGCACATTATCATTTCATAGTGTGTTATCTCGTACGCCTGTCATCAACTGATTACTTTTTGTTACCTTCCGTTCTTTTCAACAAGGCATATATCATATTCTTTTTATTCTGTGTCACTTTCAGTTCTTGATATAATATCACGATGTATGATGTAGTTTAAATATTATTTGTATAGGTGTACAGTATAAGTATGAATGAATAAATGAATATGTATTTGATTTCAGATTTCTTTTTTTTTTTTTGTTATGTTGTTGTATATACATTTTGATCAACGTATCAATCACTTGAGTATAAAACAGAGATGGAGAACATATTTGTATTTTTTTTCACACAAATTAAAGATCAATATATAGAGACGACAGATTCTCTTTTCCACTTCTCTTCTTTTTTTCTAACTTATCAAAGAGTTAATTCAAGAGTTTAACCAATCTCATATTACTAACAGATTAAAATTCTAGGCACTTGCTTTAAACAAAAAGAAAAAGTAAAAAGTAATATTTGCAAATAAGAAAGAGACACCTATTAATGTTGTATTATACTTGTTGTACATTTTAGAACAAAAAAATAGCTACTACCTGAATACTGATGTAATTAACACTCATCACTATTATCATCAACATTATTATTATTATTATTCTAATCGATTTGAAAAAGAATTTGATCAGTATATTTAGTTAAAGATAACTTATCTGTTTTCAAAAGAAATTGAAAAAAATCGTCAATATTGCACTAATCCGAGAAAAAACAGATGTGAAAAACGTTAATGATATGCTTGTTCTTAGCTCATTCAGCTAACAATCTCGAATAAATGTTTGTATTTCACAGAACTTTATGTCATATTTAAAGTATACACAGAGATCGATTCAGATATAATTTAAAATATTTTTAGAATACAAGAATACATCAGACATATTCACATGAAATAATTTTAACCTGTTTACTACGATTGCTAAATTTTTCAACATCTGCAAATATGACGATAAGTATTTATTTTCGACAAAGATCAAAAGTTGAAAAGAGCTAATATAAACATTAAGTGTTTTACTTAGAAAATTAATCCTATAGTTGATTGATATATTTTAATTAAGCCTTTTATTCTTCTTCTCCAAAGTGTAACAAGCATCACACACATACACATTAATTAACTTGTAAAGATCAATCGAACTTACTCTAAAAAACGGTTGTTTTCTTATAAATCATTTCCTGACTTCTTGTCTTGTATTAGCTATTTTCTTCGTAAATTTTGTTTTACAACCGCTTTTTTTATTACAGAAAAAAGTTCAAGTTTTGGAAATTTGAACAGGAGTGTACGCATAGTAAGAACCAGTTCAAGTTCCAAGGACTTGAGTTTTTCTATAACGAAAAAAGCGGTTGTAAAACAAAATTTATTTAGTTCAAATAAGTCGAGTTTAAAGTATCAAAATTATCTTCTTCCTGTTGTTAACTTAATCACGCAGTTATATTGCTTACCGTGTTAATGCTACTTTAAACTTATGGTTCTCTTACCCAAACAGAAAGTAAATTTAGTAAGTTATTTTCTTTTTTTATTATGTGAACTTCCTTAAAAGCCACGTTCTCAGACAAAATAAGACATGTATACGCATGATTATTAACACGAAAATTCATATCATATCGCAACAACTATTTCATTTTGACAATCGTACTCAAGATAAATGATTTATGATAAAGTTTCACTGATTTGATAGCGTTTTAAATATGCTACACAATTGAGACAAAGTACAAAAGTTTATGCCATATTTTTTTAGAATTCAGTATTTTTATGCTGATATTTATTGTTTTAATCATAATATACACAGTAATGATTTCCATGATTTTGGAAATAAAAAATCAGAATATGTACAGCACTCAGCAAAATAAACTAAAACAATTTTTTTGTTATGATGTATATTTGCATAATAAACATAAAGTATGTAGTTATCATATAAACAAAATTATCGTCAAAAAAAACAATAGTTAAATGTACTATTTGCAGAGAAAGAGAGAGAGAGAGAGAGAGTATCAAACATGGTGATTTTCTCTTCTCTCTCTATGAATGTTCTTCTATTAAACGGTTACAGCATGATGGCATAAATTAGCTAATAAATCCATGTTTCGTTTACATTAGAATATTTTTCCATTCCATTCTAGTAATAAAATGACAACCATTTATGATGATTATTTGTTTCTTAGATTGAGACAAAATCCATTAACATTAGAAGTATGATCAAGAGTGTTTGTCATTTTTTTTTTGATTAATATGAAAGTACGCGATGCTAAACTAGTTTCCGTGTACTGATAAATTTCATAAATTCAACATATTTCTCATTGATTTTGTTGTATCGAACAATGATGAATAGACTTTTCATCATTCAAGTGTCTGTTTTTCCGCACTTTACTTTGAATAAAAAACAAATCGTTTTATTTTATCACTTTATGTTTCCTTTTTAATTAATATTAATAACAGGATAAAACAGAGAGATAGCCAGTGGCAAAGTGGCACATCAACTTAATTTGTAAGAAGAGTAATCATACCCAAAGTTATACTGGTTCAATTACAAAAAAACAAATTTATGAACCTTACTTTAAGATCAGTCTGTACTAAAGTAGATTATGGCGTTACTTTTTCATTTAAACTATTTCTCGCTGATAAGTATTCTTTATTGTCAAATAATGTTCGTGTTTCTAGTTGCTCAGCGAGAAGATAGTTGTTCTTCTATAATGTATTTTTACCAAAATTTATGTTTTTCCCCTATAATTCTCTCGTGAAAAATCAAAAAGTACAGAAGTTTCAGATATTTTTTGGGCTCATCATCAGTTTTCACCGCTCTATACTATGAAAGCACGCCTAAGCTGCTGAAATGGTCCACTTGCTCAGAAAAAAACTGATAGAATTTATATACTTAAACGATTTCGTACCGTACCTTTCCTTCTACGAAACCTAAAAGGGTTTAGAAATAGTTGCACTTCTATATACCCTTTTAGGTTTCGTATATTAACCTTTTGTTTTTACAGAGTGTGCATCTAGATGTACGTGAAGCTGAATCTAGATCATTTTTACTTAGGATGTTTTCGCTGTATTTATTAAGATATTATTTGATTGTTTTAGGTTGCATATCGCATGGCCTTCTTCCAGTTAGGGTATTTATATTATATGTGAGATGTTATTTTGGACAATGTATTTTTTGGGAGCAGGTAAACGAATCTGTCTCTATAAAAAAGTGTAATACTACTGAATAATGTCCCATCAACAAAGAAATTTATTAACGTAAAAAATTGGCAAAAACTTGAATGAATCAGCGTCGGTGGTAAAAACTCAGTCTTACTTTTCGCTCAATCAATATCCCGTAGATCTATATTTAGCATCATGAAACAAAAGAAAACAGCTAGATAATGCCCTTGAACGGATATCTGTTACCAATATAACTGACACGACTAATAAGCAGTTCGGGTGAGAATGGACAGTATGGAGAGTATGGCCATACTAACTTATGGTTTCAGAAAATCACGTATTTTAAACGTCATGTGATGAATAAGTTTAATATTGCGATGAGCCTAATGAATAATAAGTTTTAGTTTTCTTATATAGACAGTTAGAATGATCTCAAAACGATGGTAATGCTTTGATGAAAGTAAAGTGTCATCATCAATGTTCTATACTCACATTTTCGAGAGAACGTAGGTAAATTAAAAAACCATAAAATTGCAATTTGAATAAGATAATTTAAAATGACCATTCAATCTCAGTTAATTTCGTTCAGGCACAGTTACTCGTTCTTGGTTAATGTCGCATGTTGATAGAGTGTTGGCAGCTATGTTGTCATATCCACGACAAATCAGTGTCAGAAACATATCTCCCTCGTCGAGAATCCCGGTGGAGGATTTTTTAAGTTTTGCATTAATTTTCCTAATGTTTGGTTGGTATTTAAGCATGTCAGTTTTTCTCTACCCAGCTGGTATGACCCAATCTTGTTGTGGTAGGGAATCACCAATGTGACAACAACTTCAAAAATCTTGAAAACCTTTTTACAAAAATCGTGGTTTTTATATACAATGTAACTTGATAAAAAACTATCAATATCTCTTTGACTGAATTCTTACGGGATTTCTCACGAGATTCTCGACTCGGGCACAATCAAACAAAAACTCCCTTTTTCGAATAATTTGCTAGATGTTTGGTGAAAAAGCAACGATTTCGTTGTATGTGGAAAATAAATGTCTAGTGAAGAGTAACGAACACTTCTTCAGCTTTCTCATGATCGTACGTTTTTACTCAAAAACTGCTACTACGGACGCGCCACCATCGATGCGGTGATTATACATAGCAATTCTCACTAAACTATGAACCTCAGTGATTATTTTGTACTAAAAGAAAAAAGATGTATTATTTTTAGAGCATGGTTTATTTCTCAAACCATTTCTCATGATCGAGGTCCTTAGATGGATACATAATATCCAACGTAATTAATGGAAAACATATAATAGTAGCTAAACTACTGACTTAAAAAATTATCCTTTAACTTCATAGTTTTACGCCAAAGAATGACTGCTTCTACTACACATTCATCAATATCATTAGTCGATTATTACAATACAAAAGTGAACCTGGATAAAATCAATCCACTTATTAGATCAGTGTACGACACGCCAGACTTTGAGGTAACAGGTTGGTTTCAAATATGTGGTGCCTCTGAATTTTCTAAAAAGAAAGTGCTTTTTTGATGAAAAGCGCGTGTTTGAAGCACTATTTAAGCCTATCACAGTGGACAACCACGTAAACATCTAGAAAAAAGTAAGACTTTCATTTTTTCAAGTTTTGATCTGAGTTTTTCCAGATCATTTAGATGGATATCGTGGCTATATTTTCCTAACTTTTTTTTGTCTTTACGGGGAACAGTGGGAAAATTCAAACTAGAAAATTTGCTAAAAAACCGAGCAAAACAACGAAAAATATTTGTTTGCCAGTTGACTTATTCTAAATATCAAAAACGAAACCAACAACTATTCTCTGGTCATTGCGCTACCTGACAACCAAAAGATTATCCAAGTCGTACCTCAACGAGGATGGAAAAAAATATTTTTCACACTAGGAAATGTTTCCAAAACAGCGGTAGTCAGTGCAGTGAACTCGCTCACTTCAGCCCGCTTTCAATCTTGTTTAAACGTCTTCTTTCACTCCATCTGCAAAATTTACATAAGAATGCATAGACGATCCTGAACCGCCTCAAAACTCGCTAGTTTTTCATGTAAAATCAAATTTTCTCATTTCGGAAGCACTTTTACTCAAAACCAAGGTGATGTTTCGAATCAGCTACAAAAAACGGTATTGAACCATGTGTCAGACAACACACTTCTAAACAAAAAATTTGTATCGAAAAAATTTCGCAGAAAAACCCTGAAGTTGATAGAAAACACATAAAGTTCAAATTCATTTCTTTAACTTAAAATTAGTGACTTATAACATTCGTTCGGCTAAAAAAATTACTCAGTTTGTGTTTTTACGGAAAAGCTAACATGATGCTTGAATATAATTCATTTTTTATCTTGAATCAACAATCATATTTTAAAGATTTTACAATTATCATATTGAATGAGATTATTTGATTGTTGCTGCATTATAAAATGTGAAAAAGAATCTCCTTTTAAAACAAACAGGGATATACCTACTATGTGTATGCTTCTATCTCATGTGTTTGTAGGTGTACAAAAATAATCTCATATCAAAATTGAGTATAAAGCCAAATGAAGATACATTTTTGAAAACATTAGAACAAACTAGACAAGAACAACGTTTACAATTAGCCAAAACTGAACATGACTATTATCAACTTAAAGATTATGATCGTGAACAAACATATTCCAATCACTCTTTGCAAGAACAACTTCATGCAACTCAGTCGTACGTATTTCCCTATCACGAAGAAACATTGTCAACAATAACAAACAATATTCTTACAACTAAACCGCCATTACCCGATCGATCTCGAAATAATGTATTATCACCAAAACGAAGCACACGTTCCCCATCACCCGGTTTCATCACCGAGGATCAAAATAATTCAGTTCTTGGCTTTGATCGACAACGATCACAAAACATTCTGAGACATGACGAGGACCATTCCGATTGCCCACATCGCACGAAAAGTCATGTTAACTATGTGGCAACAAATTCAAATAATTCAAAAAAACACATACACACAATGGGGAATGAGTTTGAATCAGATGATTATTTATATGAAACCAGGTAACAGGCTGCCATTTACCTTTAGAAGCTGTAAAAAAAGAGCTTTTATCTACGTTTTTAGTAATGAAAACCGACATTCTCGATCACCAAGTGCACCTGTCTCGTCGTCTTGGGCTGGACGGGCGACCGTGCCTGAACCATTTAACCTTACAAATAGTATGGCCATTGATAATATTCATCGACGAAAGTGTATGCACGAAATCGAAGTGGATAAAATACAGAAAGAAGTTGATGATGAAATTAATTTAGGTCGATCATTTAGAGGTACGTATTCATTAGTTAATAGTACAATCTAATATTCTGATTTCTTTCTTTTTTTTGTAGCTAATCCTGTACCAACTCATGTTAATTTACCGTTATATGAAAAAATAAAACAAGACCAGCGTCTTCGCCGAGAAAACGCTCGATATATGACTAAAGAATATTTACATTCAATATCAAAACCATTTTCATTTGATTCAAGAGAAAAAACAAAATTACTATTACGACGACATTCATTTTCAGGGGATTTAAGATCTATTACACAACAATCACATTTCAAAGCAAAACCATTACCAGATTTTTATTACAAAACAAGCAAAGATTTAGAGCAGTACGTTAACAAAGTTTCTTGTGAAGTGTGATTTATGACACTCAACATGGGATTAAGTGCAATGAAATTTCTTTGTTTTATTTAGAACGAAAGAACAAGAGTTGCATCGTCATGTTAAAAAACAAATGCGTGCCAAAGAATTACTGCGTCAATCGAAATTACCAGATAATATGCGTAAACGTCAACAAAAACGTTCATTAAGTGCAAATGATTTATCACGTAAAAAATTAAATCAATTGGGTCTCCAAGAATACAGTTTTAAACCCAAAACCAATGGTTATTACATACCTAACTATGATAAAATGCATCGCCAATTCATATCGAATATGGAATCATCGAAACAACTACGTTCACCAACAAAATGTAAACCGTTTTTATTGTACACAAATTTGATACCATCGAAAAAAGAAAAAATTCTTAATGATATAAAAAATGACGAACAAATTCGTCGTTCACAAACGTTTCAAATCAAAGGTAAACAAGTCAAACGTGCAGCATCAGCTAATAATCAACCTGATAGAAAAACTACAACTACAATAAAAAGTCAAACATTTGGTATTAAAGATAGTGGACTCCATTCATCTATCAATATGAATGTGAATAAATCAATATCATTTGAAGAAAGCATACCGACAAAAATGACCGAATCACAACGTTTAAGAGAATCAGTGAATCGAAAAAAGCGTCATGATGATGAAAAAAAAGAATTATTTGAAAAATCATTTCAACAATCACGTTCAATGAAAGACAGACGTTTGAGAGAAAAAATACGCGAAAAAGCAAAATTAAATGATAAATCATTAATTCATAAAACAAAAAATGAACAAAAAGTAAGTAGAGGTAGTCAGAGTAAATTTTGAACCATTTATTGAAATCTTTGATAAAAGTATGGATACGTTGACTAATTCTATTTCTAGATGCGTAATTTACGTCAGTCAATGCGTCGAAGTAACTCCGATTATGCTGAACAATTAGATAAAATTCAAGAACGTGTTGAACGAAGACCACTTCTTCTTGAACAGCACTCACAAATGACAGCACTCAAAGAAGTTGAAAAAAAAATTCAACATGCGATGAAAATCGGTGGTATAACTGAAAACGATTTAATGAGATTAAGTTCTAATCCATCTGATGTATAAGTAACAGATGGTAGTAAAAAAAAATTGTTTATTCGTAATTAGCATGTAAATATTTAAGGCAATAATAGTAGAGAATAATTAAGTTGTTGTGTTTTGTTTTTTGTGTTTGTTTCACTTATTCATAAACAGTGATAGATATGTCTGATATATGTGAAAAAAACAGGTATTCTACAGATTCTCAATCTTTACAATTTTTTTTTCTGTTATATAGTTTTTTTTTCGTCATCTAAACAAAGCAATTTATATCTATTTTTTGAATTGATTGTTTCTACTTTGAATGAGCATATAGTATCGTAATAAATTGTTTTAGTCTTATCTGGATGTGTTGAATTATAAATAGATATCTTCTCATGCAAAAGCATTGCACTATTTTACCACTTCAAATCGGAAAAAGTGAAGAAATGAATTTATAACAGAAGAAAATAGGCTTGATATCGATCATTACTAGACTAGTATTCATTTAAAAATGTCTTATAACAATACATATCTTTTATTCATATTTTTCGTCGAGTTATGATAAGAATAAATTTTGTCATTTGATGACAATTTTCATCCTCACTATTTTGCCGATGAGTAGTATGCAGCATAGTGATGTCTCCAACTAAAAGTATTAACTCGCTGTGATAATAAAATTGACTCATTTTGCCTTGTTTCATTCTACATAGAACTAAGACGTCATAAAGAATAAAAAAGTAGAGTACCTCTTGGATACTTTTACAAAAGAATTGCTCAATGTGTCGAATGAAACTATTATTTGGCCTCTTGAATTTTTTTTGAAAAAACCTGAAAAATTTTAAGCGCTCACGTGAAAAACCTGCCATGTATTTCGAACTTTTTACTCTCATCGAAATAGTTCCTGACCAATGTTGTACCAGCATCCTTATGTATGTGCATGACAATTTTTACATTTTCATGGGGACTACTTCACCGTTAAGAGCTAGATAAAAATATGATATAGCTAAAAATTTATCAACTGATGACATAGCATGAAAAAATAAATAGGTATGTCATCTGCTACATCTGATTGAGTTTTAAAAACAAAATCTTCCATGTAATAAGTGCATTAGTCAAAAAAGTGATCATCTCATTTCCATCTTCAAGGAACAATGAATTTGCATTAATTTTGATCGTTTTCGTTCCATCGATTTTTTTTGTTGAGCAGCATGATTGTTTAAACAGAGTTTTTAAAACAACAACAATAATAGAACAAAAAATATAACAATTAGTGTAACGAATGACAAGGACTCACAAAATGGAACGAAATAAAAACAAGAATTATCAATAATAGATCACATGTAATACCGTTCTCTTAGAACTATAATATCAAGAGTAATATGAAACAGAGTTGTATATACCTTAATTTCTATTTTTAATAGTTCATCGAGCAAAATACCACTTTACATGTGGTCGATCATTCGACTCTCTCAAAAAATAAAACAACTAAAGGATGTTTGTAGTAAGACACGAAAAAAAATAATAAAAATTAGAACTAGAGTAGGCACATTCGACAGATTTGTTCATTTTTTCTAAATTTCTTTCACATATTTGCTATTGGTTTCCCATCGGCCTAAAACAGCAGTGTTAACAATTAGAGAAAATCGACGAGTTATATTTTATTTACAACAAGTCAATATTGACTATCATTACCTTTTTGAAATCATTCATATTTGTTGTCTGAATTGGCGTACCGTAGAATTTAATTGAATTTATTGTTGTCGTCTCTGTACCATCTTGATTATTTTGAAAAAATAGCTATACAAAAATATAGAAAATCATTTTTTTACAAGTTGAATAGGTAGATCTGACTCTGAGAGAAAAGATCTAGCTGAACATCGTAATCCAACTACTAAAAAGTACAAAATGCTGAGCACTCTTTCTTATTAACTGATCTTAATGCTAAATTAAGATGAAATGTAAGATATATAATCATTTATTTTTAAGTTACAGAAAAGCCTAAATCTTGAAAAAATTTT
The DNA here is from genome assembly GCA_905250885.1 of Didymodactylos carnosus. Lineage (NCBI taxonomy): Eukaryota > Metazoa > Rotifera > Eurotatoria > Philodinida > Philodinidae > Didymodactylos > Didymodactylos carnosus. The sequence continues at coordinate 20,664 of CAJNOQ010001006.1, read as the reverse complement.
CATAGAAAACACATTTCTTTAATTTCATTCAAGTAGAATATAAAAATCAAAATCATAGATTTATTAGGTGAATTTTCTTACCGTAACACTTTGAACAGATTGAAATTTAACAAATCTGAGATTGACTGGCGTTCCTTCAGTAAGCTGCTTCTTTTCAAATCTAAATCAAAAGATAAAAGTTTGAGAAACGTTGATATTAAACTTGTCAATATATTTTTACTTACTCCAATGTTTGTACTGGATCTGTTCTTTTAGCATCCGTAAAATCTAATGTCTTTGTTTGATTTATGAATAATTTAACAGTCTTGGGTCCCGCATCTGAAAACAAAAAGAAACATAATTTATTAGTTAAATTATTATCAAAAAAGAGCTTATGCTTCTGTTTTCTCTACCAACCTTCTGGTGCTTCAATAATAATTGAATGTAATCGAATAATTTGATTAAATGCAATATGTAATATAAGCTAAAAATTAAAATGTAAATAAAGATATTTTCAACAAATAAATCATTCTCATATCGTACCTCTTCATCAACATCTGATTTAAGAACACCTTTATGATGAATAATAGCATCTTGCCATTGAAGTGGACTTGCTTCGTTTAATGCTTCACTTTCAGCTACTTTAATAAGTTCTTTTAAATCAATCTTAAAATAATAAATAAATATATAATAATTGAAGAAAAATAAAACATTTGATAGCTAATCTTATTAACTTACATGTCCAACAACTTTTGATGGTACATCATTATAATATTTTTTCAATGTTGATTCAAGTAATTCTTTATTAGCACCTTTAATACGATCAACTTCTTTAGCATATTTAAAAAATAAAAATGTTGGCATTGCTGTTATATTGTACTGTTCTGCTTCTGTCTAAAAGTAAAAAAATAAAATAAAATGATTAATAAATTGTAGTTTGAAAAGAATAAAAAGTAAAATACCTGACATTTTTCAACATCAATTTTGAGAAATACAGCATTTGGATGAGTTGAACTCAAATGATCAATATGAGGAGCAATAGTTTTACACGGTCCACTTCAAAATAAAATAGATAACTGCTTTGTAATAGGAAAATACCAAGTGGATTTCTTACCACCATTCAGCAAAAAAGTCAACCAAAACAACTTTATCACCGGCTGAATTTAATTCTGATTGCAGACTACCAGTCGATATTTGTTTAACAGGCATTTTAGCGATAATAACAGTTGAGTAATAAGATCTAGAAAATAAAAGTCACAATAGTTTTACAAACGATGAATATCATGTAGTACGATTTTATAAATGATCACATCAAAAATGTCTTTAAAAATTAAGTGTTACGTGACTGTTCAAGTCAACTTTCTTTCGTACTCTATACACTTTTCTGGTGACATCGTAAAGCATGCGTTAACAAAACTAATATCCGTAGACAAACATTCTGTCTAGACCGTGACACTCTCATTATTTGTAGGCGTAACCATTAGATAAAAAATAGTTTAGTAGAAAAACCAAAAACATGTTGAAAACGCTTGTAGTTAGAAAGAATATAGCTTATATCAAAACGAAACAAAAAAATAAAACCCAAAAAATGACTACTAATAACATCAGGTCGATTGCACAACTACAATCGTTGTACAGAATATAGATACAGAACAGTGGAGTTAGTTTTGCCGTTTACTGCAATATTTTTCCGCTTGTATTCTGAATAAGGAAGAATCAAGCAATTCTATATCAAGAAAAGCAAAATAAAACGTGTATAAATATTCATTCAATTCCAGATTCAATTATAATTTCTATTTTTATTGCAAATGCAATGAGATTGTATTTCCATCATTCTATCTGACTTTAATATCATGCGTATTTCTTTTAAACAGAACAGTAAACAATTTTTTGTAAGACGACGAACTTTCGAAAATTTTTATGCTTATTTATTCATAATTCGTTTAATTTAATAATTCCATGTTGATTTAATTGTATGATAGTTTTAAATGAAAAACTATTAATTATTATTCTGCTTGTAATTCAGCAAGATGAATATCAAATGTTTTTGAATTTATCCGTTGAACCATACGTGTCAGTTTGTCTATCTTTTCTTTAATATATTCAATATCACTTAAATTGATACGCTTATCTAATCCACCTACTTTTCTGACTATTTTTTTTGTTTATTACGTTGTTCAGCTTATTAGTTATATGATCAATTGGCTTTTGAATAAATACGTAGTAAAGTTGTTCGATTGATTTCAACATGTGTCTTCCAGGTTTTGCAAGCTTTTGTAATGCACGTGTTCTCATTTCACTCGTTTCGTTCAAATCATTTGATTAATGTTACCAATGCAATTCAAGTTTGACAGTTCCATATCTATTGATATATAGAAAACTGTATAGTATAGCATTCCATCAATCTTTGATAATTTTGATATCTCATTCTTTTATAACATTTGAATCAGGAATAATTTTAAGGTTTATCATTTATTCATACAGCATTAGTTTGATGATATGAAGATGTCTTTATTATTCTTTAAATGTAGATTAATTGTCTCAATGCAAGTTCCAAAACCAGAAATATCTAGTCATACTAAAAACATCATTACATAGTAATATATAGTAAGTAACAGGGTAGACTAACAGAATCAATGTTAAAAATAGAAACAAACAGAATGAAAACAAGACGGAAAGGAATCCCTCTTAAGCGACAGATTTCTAGTACAAAAAAATTTTAGACTTGCGAAACATCAAAAAAATTCTGGCAAGATCTCTGGCAACAAAAAAGAAATCAACGATCTAAAAGATTTTTATTCACATGCAGATTCCAAAAATCATATATACTTTGATTAAAAATCCCATTACAATACCAAAAATTTGATTTTTACAACGAAATTTTGGAGTTATCTACTAATGATTCTCACAGCAAACCGTTTTTCGGACATATTTCTGAGCTATTTTTCATTTCACTAGCTCATCTCGTAGAAAATGATTTGTTCTGCAATACGATGTTAAAACAATTTTAAGTAGAACAGTATGGGAAAGAAAGAAGTTTTTACAATAAGAATAAAAATTTAAAAATTTTGACTATTTCCAGTGATAATTTAATTTTTTACCAATTTTTTTACCAGGTTTTATTATACATAACAGCTAAAGTTCAAAAACATGGCACAGAATTCAAAAGTTTTTAGAAAAAAATAAGAAAAGAGGGCCACTGTCATATCAGTACTACGAGTTTTGATTATATATAACAAGTTTCCTCTTTACTTTATGCTGACAAACTCGATTTACTTCTCGATAATGTTGAGACTATTAAATTCAAAAATCTAAAAAGAAAAAAAAATATATTCTTTTTGATTTAGTCGATAACCATACAACATCTATAAAATGCTATTCCAGAAAATGAGCATAAGGCTTTTAGTTAAAGCATTATGATAGAGTGATTAAATACATTGTTTAAGACACAAATTGATGTAGTATCGTCAGTTCGATAGAAGATAGCTGTAGGAGTTCTTTTCAGCAATCAATACATCTTTTCAGTTTAGTCATTCTACAGGAGATCTAAATTACAGTTCAAAAGCATCATATGAACGTTATTTATTTCCAAAATTTTTATTCAGTGTTATTGCCATATAGATATACATACATGATAAGAACAAAAGACATAAATACAGGAAAAAAAACTGTTAAAAATAGAAGAAATAAAAATAAACAAATAAAACAAAAAGGCCGTGTGGATTTTACGTGTGTAATTTCATCGTACAAGTGTTATTTGGAAACGCCTCACTCTTTAGTTATGTATGGGTTTTAGAGAAAAAAAATATAACGAACAGCAAAAAAAACAGAATGGAATCAAAAAGACATAAATGCTATCTATAACCCAAAATCGTGATAGAAATACCACAGAAAATTTATTCACACACACAAACGCACACCTTTGACGGCAAAATCATAAGACTGTTGCTTTGAGAAAGAAATGATGATGTTCATTATGTACATTAGTTTTTTACAGTATGCCTTTATGATCATTAATAAAAGATGAAACGATTGAAGAATTTCGAAACAAAAATAATGATTTATTATATTAGAAGCATATGGTATGTAATGAAAAAAAATGAAAAATGCAAAAAATTCAAGCTCTGACTGTTTGTGTTTAAATAATTTATTTATACTTTATTCCTCAGCAAACTATTGTAAGAGAATCATTGGGATGATAACAATATATGCATTCACGTTTTATTGAGAATACGACTCATTTTACATGATTTTTTGAATAAAGAATAACCGTGTCACCAAGAAACCGGAAAAAACCTCTATGTGTAGGTGTGTGTGCGTGTGTATACGCACAAAGCGCATGATTAAAGAAAAGACGAAGGACACGAATTAGAAATGGTTGTTTATTCCACGACAACAAGAAACAACAACATAAAAAGAAAAAGCAATCAATTACAATTCTGTCTCTCATCATCTATTTAAGTATGTGTTTTAAAAAACAGATGAAACAAAGAGAAATAGAAAATGTTTAAAAATAAAATACGTATATGTCAGTGGTTGTTTGTTTGGATTAAGATAATAAAATAACGTAATTGATAGACGAGCAATTTTTTTCTAGCAACACCCCCCCGTTTTCTGATTAACAGGTTTTCCTTTAACATTAATACCACTTAGTGGTTTTGCACCATCAGAAGCGGTGGTGGATATACGATATTTTATTTCTGTAGCCATTTTCATAAATGCTTGTTCAACATTCGTGGCATTTTTGGCACTCGTTTCTAAAAATTGAATGCTCAATGAATCGGCATATTCCTGAAATTAGAAAGAAAAATTCTGTTATTTAAAACCGTAGCTAAACTTTAAAAATATATAGTATTATGCGCCGGGGTGACCTCTATTGATAATCACAAAAGAACGAATAATCATCACTATTCATCTAATCTAGCAATACAACGTCTGATCACAGGAAAAAAGTGTGTTGTCGATGTAAACTGTTCTGTGCGTTTTCTTGAACGGTGGCTAAGTTCTCTCGAACATATGCTGGCCACTGTAAAAGAAAAGCATGCTTACTAAGCTAAGCTGTAGCACGAGAAAGACTAAAAAAGATTTGTATAACCTCAAATTTTTATTTCTATTCTAGCTCAACGGCCTTTGTCTTTCTTTTATAGGGGATAAGAAGTTATTTGTGATAATTAGAGTGTATTATTTAAAATATAATGAAAATTTTTTGACTAAGATAAAACGTATTTCTTCTTTGTTAAAAAACGCTCAACTTACTTTAGCTTTAACATAATCCACGGCTTTTTTAGCAGTTAAATCACATTTGTTGCCAACTAGAAGTTTATTTACATTCTCACTTGCATAACGATCAATTTCTTGTAACCATTGTTTAACATTATTGAATGATTCCTGGAGAAATACAAGCCGCATGTGAAGATTGATTCTATGCGACTACTATCCATTTCAAATCAAAAGAAGGATGCTTAGTTACTGAATAACTCGAGACAGAAAAGTGGTGAAAACTCAAAGCGCAATTTTTATTAGATTTTTGATTTTTTCTTCGAAAATAAACGGGGTCATCAGATTCAGTGTGGTCGATTACGTATGTCTTTTGCGCTTTCCGAATCACCGAGTAGCACTCTACTTCTGGTTCTAACCTTAGCTGTCTTATTTATTTTGTTCTTTTTTATTATTCTTTTTGTGTTGTTTGGCTTGAGTCATTTATTACAGGTCAGTGACCTTTAATGACTCTCACTTTTCGTGAATAAAACAGTCTTAGTCTTAGCCTTAGCAGTTCTGGGACTCCTTAGAAATCTCATGCTATGTCTGAATCATCGAAAATCAACGTCTCGCTTGACTTCCCTTTTGACGAGGACACTTTCGGCTATTTACTCGTAAGAAACCGTTTTTCTTGCCTATCGAACAGTGAAAAGCATAAGTCTTTATCTCTTTCCTGTCTCGAGTTATTCAAAAACTAGCATTTCTTTTGATTTGAAATGGATAGATGAGTAATGTAGTTTTATCTCTCTTCAAATTTACTTGATCTGTTACATCATAAACAACAATAATTCCGTGTGCTCCTCGATAATAACTGCCTAAAGGAAAAAAATTAATTTCACACGAGAATAACTTATATATCAAGTACTCACTTGTTATCGTTCGAAACCGCTCTTGACCAGCGGTATCCCACTAAACATAAAAATAAAAATAGATGCACAGTGATAAAAAACCAAAGAAACAATCACATACAATTTGCAGCTTAATTGTTTTCCCTTCAAGATCGATGGTACGAATTTTCTAAATAAAAATAAGCTAAATATAAGTAACAACATATGAAGTACAGAAAATGCTTACGAAATCAACACCAATTGTACTAATATAACTTTCAGTATAGGTATCATCCTATAACAAAAAAACAAGGTCAGTAATCAAATTTCTGCTTGCGCTGTCATCTAAATATTCGTGGAGGTATGGACCACGAACAAAAACAGAAAAGAATACAACTTACAGCAAAACGCAACAATAAACATGATTTTCCCACACCAGAATCACCGATAAGTAATAATTTGAACAAGTAATCGCTGAAAGAAAACAGAGGAATTAGACCAATTACTAAAAGTGGAATTTCACGTAAAACAAAACTTACTATTCTGGATTCATTGTGAAATTAATTTAGTTTTAAAATATGGATGTTTCTAATTGAGTTCGATACTTTTAATTTCCTTTTTCGTTGTTATTCTAAAACAGACAGTCAGAAGTACATGTGACTATAGTAAACTTGTTGTTTTCTCCAAATGTTGACAAAGAAAACGGAGACAGACAGACAAAGAGATCAACAGCCTTTATAGTTAGGATATCATGACACAAAACAGAAAGGTATTTTTTTATTTATTATTTATTTATTTCGACGTATGTCGAAGGCAACCCTATCAAGAACGAGAAGGCCACTGTAATGAACATTTTCTGTAGCATAAACTCGAAAGCTGACTCTCATTTCAACTTTAAAATGTTAAAAGAGCAAGTTACAAAACGATAGAAAACTTCTTCTTTCATTAATCATTCGAAACAATGTCAGTTTAGGCTATTAACACATCTGAACTGCATAAACAGAAGAATTTTCTACTAGTTTATTCATATAATATTCACGGAGGAACGTCTGCATATTTTGATTGGTTACTGCTGACTATGAATCATCCATAAGAGTAGGCGAGGCGAATCGCTCTAACGAAAATGTCGAAGGAATGATCCATAAAGATACTATTTTTAGGAAAATCTTTATTCAACAGCTGCTCGAGTACTATATAAAAGGAGAAAGATGCTATTAACTAAAATCTTTTAAAAGCCAGCTGGCTATTTCACGAACCAAGAAGAAGTGATAAAAGAAAAACAAAAAAATAAAACATTTGGCTAAATAAAATTAGACATTTACTCAAGATTACACCCACAAAATTTATGAATCGAATCTCCATCGACAGAAGAGACAAAAGTTCGATCATATTTCTATAATCAACAAACACATATGTTGTGGTCAATGTTATCGAATATGTCAAAGAAAACGCAGGAAGCTGGTAACACTAGTCTTTTTAGATTGACCCATCTGTGGCCAGATGCTTCCAACGATGAAATAGCATTGTGATAAATTTAAAACAATTCAGAAATGAGCGAAAATCTACTGCTTACGCTTTATAAATAAAACTCTGGACGTGGCTCCAGGAGTATTCGAATCATATATTCAGCCTAAATCAATGAAAATTGATTATTCTATAGAACTAACAGAACTTCGGTTATACATAGTTTACCAGGTGAACATCCGTCAAAACATTTAACGATGTGAGAGCCGTTGAACAATATATTTAGATCAGTTGCTGCACTTTGCCAAAGAAAGGCGAAATGTTGTTTAATTTTATTTACTCCTTACGAGACATACATTTATTTTACTGTGTTCTTTTTATTATGAAACGCATGAGGTGCCAGAGATTAAGGCACACTGTTTCAAAACCTAAAATAATACTCGGGTATATTTTATCTTAAGGAAACTTTTTTAAGGTTTCCCATGAAAACAAATTTGCCATGAGACTCATTGTGACGAAAACCGATGTGCTATCCGTTTTTGAGATTAAGAAGCGAGAAGTCGTGAGCAGCATTGTCACCCAGAAGAGATAAAGCATTGACTGCGGAATTATTTTTATCATTAAAGACAATGGTTTATCGCTTTGCGTTGGCAGCCTTGCTCCCGAGACGCTTCAAAAGTCCAGTGTCAAGCCTAAACCTTGAGAGAGGATTTTAGACGACACTTTGTGCTATCTGCTCATGTACAAGTTGCACTAATATTAGTTAGTTCGAATTTTGAAAATTTTTATGGAAGTTTCTTCGCAAAATCCTAAATTCAATAAATATTTTTGATTTATTTTTATGAGAGAGTCCTCTTAAGATTTTGTTATCGGCAAGGGTTTATCATCCATCGATTAAAAGACATTCATGATAATAACAAACCACAGAATACATTCTTTTTTACCCCAGCAGCAATTATTTTTTTATGAAGTAGACTTTTCCCGTCTTGAATCAAAAGTCTGACTTCTTGGACTTTTAGTAAGATCTTGACAAAAAACGTGAAAAAAAGTTTCAAGAACTCAAGTTCATCTTATCTCTTTAATCTTTAGGACTAAAAAGAACAGAGTTCATTCATTCTCTTTGTTGGGCAGATACTTTTCCACGAAGCTTAAAAAACAACCACAGTAAATACAAAATACAGATACAAACTTATACATATTTTGAGTTCTTATTGAGATTAGCCCCGTCCTGCTGGTGTAACACTGATACTCTCGCTGCAGCGATGTACAGTAACAGGTTGACCATAGAATGCAACGCAGGACGGTGTGTGGCGCTGTTGCTCCCGCAAAGGCGGAGTGGAGTTGACAGATCGAAAGTGTGTGACAGGCCAAAGCTGCATTAATGATGCCAATCGTCCAGTGTCCAAGTTGTAGTATTACTAGTTGTTGTAAACGATACAATCAACGCTCCTTCGAATAGAATCCGACTTGACACACATAAGCTCTGTGGTAGGTGGCGGACAGACTTGAAATTTTCCTTAGAATTCAAACGAAATGCAGTAAAGCAATCTAAATTCGAAATAATCGAGTTTCTTTAGCAACCGCCTAAAACAAACTGGAATCAAGTCGAATACCGAAGAACGCGCACTAGGACTTAATCGGTCATGAACTTTATTTAACACCTTAAATCGCAAATTTTGAACATCTTGAAATTTCTTGACTTCTTGTAATAAGATCTTGATTTAAGATCAGAAATCCCTGAATCCCCATTTTGTTTTACATTCTTGTTCGTCCAGAAGTAGAAAATATTCGCAAATCACTCAGCCGTGCTGTGGAGCTTATTTTGCGGAGAATTCGGCTAAAACAAACGCAGGCAGCAGCGACTCATCAACAAAATTTTGCATAGAGACAATGAATTGCTTAAGTAAGGACAGAAACCTAAAATGACGGCAGAAATAGCGATGCGATTCTTGTACATTATCTCTATTATGAATACATTACTTTCGCTCATATTTGTAGTTTTCACAAACAACACATAACGGATGCTATTTTCATTGTACTCAGTATACTTATCGTAATATTCAGTCATTAGGTTTAACGACTCAGCATCGTGAGCACGAAAATATTCGGATGTTTTGCTGAAACCTCATGGCTCTAGCACTACTACTATTAAACGATGTTGAATTTGCTTTCGATAATCTTAAAGATGAAGCTGCGAGTTGTTTACGACCGTTTTTCAAAAGTCTTCTTTGCTAAGCAAAACCTTTCCTACAGTAACAGTTTGAGCACAGATCTCAGAAGAGCCAGAAACTGACTCTTTAAAATACTTTTTATGTAAAATGATAGACTTCTTGTGGGATACTTAAAGTCCTCGCTGATCATCCGACTCTTTCGCGAATTAGATTTTTTCGCTCTCAGTCTAATTTCTGCCGTCAAATTTTAATTTCGTAGTAGAGTCGTGTCACCCTACTAACAAATATTGATTCTAGGATGGCATAATCATTTCAATGTACGCATAAACAAACATCATCCTAACATTTAGTAACTGGTAAATTGTGTGAAAAAAGAAGTCTATCTTCGCTTTCACGTTGTTCAAGCAGTAGGCGTACGAGGTCGTAATAAGAGAAAAACAAATGTTGTACAACATCATATAGATAATCTAGCTCCAAGATATGAAAATAATGAAATTAATTTAGATGACATGGTTTGACGTTCGTTGTTGCTAACGATAAAAGACAGCAACAAAAAAATGATAAACTTATCAAAACTGTGAAATAATTTCAAAAATAGTAATTGACGATGAGTATATTAACAAAACTGAAATTTCGATTTTGCGAAACACAAGTTACTTCAGACTTGTCCATCGCTAGCAGAAGAAGTTATTTCAGAAGTTATAATATATAGCAACTTAAGTAAAGCACAAATGAATTAAAAAATAATTACATTTTCTGCTAATCATGTCGGTAAAATTTTATGCATAGAATGCCTCATCCGACCTACCCATTTAAAGTTTCCTCAACTTTCTGTTTCAGTTTTCGCCCTTACTCAGGCAAACCATAAGATCTTGGCCAAGATCTTGATTTCTTGATATTTTTTGTGAAAACTTCCAAGGACCTGTCCGTTTTCCCGAAGGAAATGGAAGTTTGAAGCTTAAAGCCAGAAAACCCTGGAAAACAGACGATCAAATCTTTTTTATCCCTCCCCCCTCTTTCTGATTTACAGTACGAAATTATTAGCTTTTTCCAGCGTTTACAGCATTAACAATAGGCTCTCATAACATGGAAAATGATGTTTTTTAATGCATTTACATGATGAAGTTTCAGGGAGTTTTGATATTTACAATATGTGCAATTTTCGTTTATATTTGTGTAAAACAGCTTTCTATAAATTACAGTCTGTTATGATATTATTATTTATGCTTGAATCGACTGTATGTATGTAAATTTTATAGCTTTATTGCTCTAGAGTTAAAATGCATTTAACGATGCTCTATCTTTGACTTTAAAAATACTTTTTCTTGGTCTGTGCACGCGTGTGAGGATTCTTCTATAGAAAAATAATGTATATGTTAATTCCTCGTTCGTTAATTGCACTTTCTTTGATCTATATAAAAGTCTTTATTTTATTCTCGATTAACTCTTGTTACATTTATACCTTACTTATATTACGGGTGCAATTAGGCGTATCATTGTATACTTTGATTACAATTTAGGTTACATGAATTGTTATGCACAAATTGTAGATATACTTACAAATCACGTAATTTTATTTCCATCTATCATATCGCATAGAAACATGCCAGGGATTTTGGAGAATGCTGGGTACGATTACATTGTCGTTTTTCTTATTCTGGATAAACTCTCCCATTTAGTTGCGACAAAGATGCAATTAGACTATCTATATTAGTGATCGTCAATTTGTTGTCCATGAACCATATACTTCTTGTCAGTTACGTGATATAAAACGTCAGTAGATTCTACTTTGATATGACTACCCAATCACTATAGATTTTATGCATAGCTTGAATAGGTTGAAACCTGTATATAGATGCATATTTGAGAGTACAGTGATGTACTTGTTTATTAGTGTCTAAACAGCAAAGTTATTAAAGTTTTAGTTAGTCACTTCGCTCTGTAAACATATCGCCAAATCGAAAAATTTTAAGAGCGTCTTCGGTTAAAACCGATTGCAGATTCATCTTCGCCATAGGCGATTATCTTGCAGATGATAACTTTTGAATCGGGGTATTTCAAAACAAATTTTCGACATCGTTTGACCTCTGGTCCCATGCGGTGACTTTTTCGAAAATTTTTGAGCAAATCTCTTTCTGAAGTACCCTGACCCAAGAGTTATCGTGTACAAGGTAATCGACTACGGAGAAGGCAAATCTGCAATCACTTTTGATCAAAGAAGCTTTTATAACTTTTCGATTTGGTGATAAGATAATAAGTTTAGTCCTCGCTGTAGTAGTAAGGAAGAAGTTTTCATATTTTTGCTCCAAAGCGATTCTGATAAGTTTTTTCAAGATCTTGAGTAATTTATTGCGTACAAAAAGATTCAATAGGGCCCACTACCATTTTGTATTCTAATCTTATAGTAAACTACGTTGTATATTTCGAAAAGCATTTTTTATAGCACCTAAAAAAATAACAAGATGAACACGTATACACCCAAGCAAAACCGACCCAATTTTTTGCTTGGGCAAGAACAGCACTTATGATGATTCTTTAAGCGTTGAAAATCTGAGTAACATATTATATCGAGCGAAATGTTTTAATTATGATCAGAAAAAACGGAGCTTTGTGGATGTCGCGTTTGCATTGATTTCGAACAATAAACTAGTGGTTCCTCTTTAAAATGCTTTCGTCTTGGTATACCACGCTCAAAGTAGGGGACTTACTATTTCTTTTTTACAAATTAGTATATCCCACATGCTAGATTTATCAATTTGCTTTGTAGCACTGTCTTTCACTTTGTTTTGTAACAAAAATTTCAATTTTATTGATTGAAGTGTCACCAGCTGTTTAATAAAACTGAAATTCTTTTATTATAGAACAAGGCTTTGTCTGTTCAAAAAATAAAAAGACGATGAATACGGCGAACGATATGAAGGCAAAAACAGTGAGCAACGCAGATAAAGTTTTTACAGCTGTGCTAAACAATCTTTGCTTTTACTCAATTTTTCTGCTATTTTTTTTCTCAAATTAATTGAATAACAAAAGAAAATTCGATTTTACAATAATAAAATAATTTCGAAACATTATGGAAAAAAAGTTCAATTTTGTTCGTAAATACTCGTTTTTGCTGAACTTCTTCTTACTGATGAATCGTATACGTTTGTATTTAATGTAAGAAAATGTGAGCACGATGGTTGGTTATGATGATGCACGGTATTTATTTGTAAACATGTTTTTCCCGTATTAATTTGATTATTTGATGTTGAATTGTTATTTTGAAATCCAATACTCGGTTCATTGTTGACAACGTGACTTGGACATATAGATAATGACGATTTTCTTCGATCATTCAGACGATTTGTACTTAACGTTAACTTAAACGGTAGAAAAAAATTCCCCCAATGTGTGGTTGGTGTTTGTTGTCGTGTTTGATAGTTTGAAGATGATATATATCTATGTTGTTGTTGTTGTTGCTGATGATGATATTTTAGTTTATTAGTCTTTTTTTTTTGTTTTTGAATATCTTTATTAAGTAATGAAACTATTGATGACTGAGATTTGAAACATGTGAGAGTTTGCTTGAGTACGTGACGAAATTCTGTACCGGATAAACAGTATGTCAAAATCGAAGCATAATTTAAATACATCAAAATATTGTATATTGTCCACTGAACTTTACGACAACGTAGTTTTTTCTCTGTTACATTATGAGCGTTCAAATCAATAATGAAAGCAGTGACTGGTAATGTGGTAGCAACAAAAATAACCGAACTACATATCATCATTAAACATAAACTTCTTAAACGATTTGTTGCTTTTGATCTAATTGCAGGCTGATGAGTATGATGAGCTTGTTTTGATTTTGTAGAATTAATTTGTCGAACAATGAATACTCGATTTATTACAGTTAAATTACACATAATAATAAATAGAAAAGGTATAATAGTTACAACAAGCATATCTATCCATGAATAAATTGATAAGAAAAATTGTTGATAATGATTATTTAAATAACATTTCTGATATTGAAATGGATTTACTGTTGTCGAATAAGAGATAATAGATGAATCCATATCACCATGTACAAATAAAATTAAATGAAAATTGAGTATTGAAAAGAGAATAGTAATAATACATGTATTGATGCATGCCTGTTTAGTTCTACACCATTTTGAAGTGTATATGGGAAATTTAACAGCAACATAACGATCCAAATTTAAACAACAACGAAACCATGAGGATAAATGAAATGTATTATAGAAGAAAAACACGTGTATTTTACACAATAAATTGCCTTGAATATGAATATGAAAATTAGATGATAATAATAAATCTCTCAATAGACCTGTATATAATAACGCTGTATCAGCTATGGACATAAACGTTAAATATCTATAAACACTATGTGAACGCATTTGTAATAAAACAATTAATGAGAGTAAATTACCAATTGTACCAATGATTAATAGTATCGGATATGTATATATCTCTAAAAGACGAGCAATTTCTTCTTGTTTTGAACAATTGTTCCATATTAATATTGACGATGGTGATGACAAATTATTACAATTATTTGACGTTAATAAGAGTGATGTTGATGATATCATAATTTAAAAACCAGATGGAAAATTGATGTTAAATGTATCTGTTAGACAGATATCATCTAAATGAAGTAAATAAAAATAGAATTATCACAAGATCATTGTCCTATTATGACGTATTAAACAATCAAAATATTTTTACAGAAAAATACAATATCGTTGTCTTATTTAGAAGAGATTAGATAGGAAAACAGTTTAAAAAATCATTAAAAAAAATGCGTTTTCTAATGTGCACAGCAAAAATATGACAGCTCATACATGTGGTATGAAGAAAAAACAAAAAATTATTCAACTTCTTCAATGATGCTAATACTTATCTACACATTCTATCGAAAATACATTAATCATTTTAACGCTTTTCAGAATAATTTGCTAATTTAAAATCGATGTGAAATATGTCCTCATTCTCAACTTTGATGGTCATAAATTTCTCTTTAAGGGTATACTCTGCCCCTTTTTTGAAAAAAACTCCGATTTTGAGTTTCATATATTCTAATGTAGAGGAAAGCTTGTCACAAGATGAGGCCACTTCGAGCTTTCCATGATATTTTTGAAAGAGTTATCAATTTTCTAAATTTTTTTCGAGAAAATACTCTTTTTTTTTGTTTCATTTTTCTCTCATTTCGAGCACATTGAAAATATTTTCTTATGCATCGTCTGATAGAGTAAAGTGTACTCTTTACAATGAAACATCTTTCAAAGTTTTCAGATAGTTCTTCATCGAAATACAAGCATCGTTGAATACCAGTATTGTTTGTTGTAATATTAATTCAGTAAAGATAACAAGAATCGTCTGCACACAACAATCATTGATGTTTTATTTAAAAAAATCCGAATCTTTCGATTGCAGTGTTCAATATATGTTTATAAGAACAAAAAGAACGAGAGCGAAAAGTGAGTGAATAGTGAAAAGCAAAAAGCGAAAAAAAAGAATGGGAAAGAACGACTGAATATAGTCGTATTTATATATAGTCGTATTTTTTATTGTAAACTATAGCTGATGATGATTATGGATCGTAATCGAAAGCTTCGGGTTTTTTTGAAATAAAAAATCAATAATAGTTGTGTGCATAGGAGTGTTATTATAAGCATCGTTGCAAATGTGTCAAAAAAAAGTATCTTGTCTAATGTTATTTGTAATACAAAAATGATATTTAACCATGAGCAGTTCTAATCCAGCCATATATCACCGGAAAAGCTGCTCAGACTTTTGATTTTGATTTGGTTGTAATGGCATACCACTGGAACAGAAAAAATAAAGTTGGTTTTGAGTTGCTGAAAAGTGCTTTTTCGTATCTAGCACACTTGATAACTCAGAAAATTTTCTATTTTTGGCGAGGGGTACCTTCAAAGGTTTAGGAAAAATTTTCAAACAAAACGGCGCAAAAAAAGTTTCCATGAGAAAATAATATTAGTTTGAAAATTTTTCCTAAACTTTTGGAAGTACCCCTCGCCCAAAATACAAAATCTTCTGAGTTATCAAGTGTGCTGAATACGAAAGAGCACTTTTCAGCAACTCAAAACCAACTTTATTTTTTCTGTTCCAGTGGTATACCATTACGATCAAATCAAAATCAACAGTCGAGTTTATACGCAGAATTGTCAGTGTTTTCCGAATATGTCGAGAGGGAAAGGATATTTTTTGAAAAAGAAATTTAGAATCTGAGATAGGATCTGAAGTATCTCTAGTAAAAATTTTAGCTCAATTAGATCATTTTTTCGAGGGGTCATAACGTGATGGATGACAACTGTTGTCTCCAGAAAAAAGTCATGGAAGAATATGTCAAAAAAGTTCTGAGCAAAATATATCGATGTTCTTTTTCAATATTCTATCTCTAGTATACATTTAGAGTCAATCGGACCTTTGCTTCCACCTTTGTCGACAAGATGAAAAAAGAGGAGGAAGATACCATGAAACAGCTCAAAATTACAGAGTCTATCAGTATGTACCGGTGTAATATCGATGATTGCCGATTGCAAAATTTTAGTAATGTAAAACTTCATGGAGATTTTGTATTTGGAGACTATTAGAACTTTTTGAAGAAAAATATTTGAATCATCATCTCACATCATGTTCGTTGCAAATATTTTATTTTGAAGCTTCATCTTATATCTCGCTCATTTATTTTTTATTTATTTAATTAATCTGAGCTCTGTTATTTCAGAATACACACGCAAATCAACCCATTACAATATTTTAAAACTTACGCAATGAAAAAATATTTAAAAACACATCAGAAATTAATTTTGTACAGATACACACTCAAACTCATAAATTTAGGTTTACAGTTTGTTATTTATGCACATACGTTAAGGAAAACTAGAACCATAATTTAGTCTAACCTTGACATATAAATAAAGCCCAAATATTGCTTTAAATCTTAATAAGATCGAAGAAAAATTCAACTTGCATAATTGAATCATATTGAGTCATAATGCATAGGAGAACTATTTCCAGTAAATTAATAAAGGAATAGAAATCTGTCTTTGATATGACTAAAAGTCAATCAATCGTCACCTTCTCCAAATGTGATGAAAATGATAAGTTTTTTACAAATTTCAACAATTTTTTATACAATAACAATAAAGAAGTGATAGGAAAGTAAAGATCAATAATTTTTTAAAATGTAGAAACTTTTAAAAATTGTTTTTGATGTCAATGGAAATTGCTGAAGTCGCCAGTGCTGAGAAAACAATATTCTTGTTACTACTATTTTAGTCAGCTTCTCTACCTTTCTTTAGAGAAGAGCAGAAACGGAGCAAAGCACGAAATCTGATAGTTAGTAGAATAGAACTCAGAGATGAAGTATTTAAAACCAAGACTAGATTGTTCGCAAGAAATGTGAAGAGTTTTCTCAATGCATAGGTCCTGCATGCGAAGGAAATAGCAGTACCACACACGAACAAATTTTTGCAGTTGAACAATGTGTTAAGACTAGAAAGTGGAAACTGTTTCTCTATCTCTGCTGACATGATATAAATATTGAAAAACTTTCTGTCTACTAGAAAAATGACAATCTACGTTGAATATATAGTTAATAATTAGACTATATAAGAGAATTCTATTCTTGTTGATATGCAGAAAGGAACGAAGCTTTCCAAACCTGAAGATCTTTTCTATTGTAAACGAAAATGTTCGTTAACTTAGCTAAACCCGATTTTAGCCGCAATCAAACATGCTATATTAATGAATCAAGCAGAATCCTGAACGGTCGGTTCGGTCTTACACGCCCGTATTTGAAACGTTCAGATTTGTATCTTCAAATATGATTTTCGGTTTGACGCCTCATCAAGTTTATCTGAAGAAACATTTGTCTATCAAATCAGAGAAGGAGTAAGAAACTTTGCTACTTTAAGAAATAAGCCTATTAATATAGTATTTCTGACGCAAGTGACGACGTAGGGGAAAGGTGGATCGTGAGAGTGAGTGAATAAGCCGTAATGGATGGTCCAGATTAAATTGCCGGCTTTTGTAAAGCTTTTTTCTCAGGTTAAGCTTGATCAGAAAATTTCATTTGGATGATAAAATAAGTGTGTCATATATTCCTTTTGAAATAAGTATTTCCCGTTTTTCTACAGCATTAGAAAATGCTGAAAGTCATTTAAAACAGAATTGCCCAACTAAAGAATTAGAAAGTTTTGAAAACAAATTTTTGTTCAGTTAAAGAAGCGTAAAAATTTGGTTTTAGTAA
This sequence comes from Didymodactylos carnosus, assembly GCA_905250885.1. Lineage (NCBI taxonomy): Eukaryota > Metazoa > Rotifera > Eurotatoria > Philodinida > Philodinidae > Didymodactylos > Didymodactylos carnosus. The sequence goes on along the minus strand of CAJNOQ010001006.1, from coordinate 2,686 downwards.
TAAAAGATGCAGAATTTCTCGATGTATCTGATGGTATGTTCGTTTCTGAAACATTAATAAACATCTTCGGTCGGTGAGATTTTTGGCGGTGTTTTACAAACACTGACGACCAAAAATTATTTTTAAATATGTGCAGATGCAGAATTTCAAAGTCCAGCAGATGTCATTCTTCCCATAGGTTTACTGTCTGTGATAATAAATGAGATGTGATATTGACTTATACAATGAAGGGCCCCAAAAACCTGATAACGAGACATATTTTGTAACTGATTCCCCTAATCGTTAAATGTCGTCCCAAAATTTGGTTTTGTACCTAGAATATTAAGGCTTTATTCTAGTTTTTCATATCTTGCCTAAATCGCGCAACAAAACTAGTTTGAATACTAAAAACTGCACATTATTCTATACAAAGTGCTGAGAAACTCTGCTTTTTACGGCTTTCAGCATTTCTAATGCTGTAGAACAACAGGAAATACTTATTTCAAAAGGAATATATAACTGAAATCTAAGTAAAATTCTCTATCTTTTACTACCCAAACGAAATTTTCTAATCAAGCTTAACCTGAGAAAATTGCTTTACAAAAGTCGGCAATTTAATCTGGACCACTGGTAATACCAAGTGTTAGCTTTAGTGTGCATTGGATTTTGCAATGACTTTGCAGTAGTCGAAGATGGTGAAGAAATCGAAAACTGATAGTAGAATGGAGTTCATTTATTCATCTCAACATCAGTACATTATTTCGTGATCGGTAGAATATTATTAGCTCCGTTTTCGCCAAATTGTTATAATGCGATTATTAAGAATGATCCCGAGCTGTGGAATGTCTCATTGTGTAGACATATGTTTACTCTATTTATCTGTTGAAAGAAAAAACTTTAAACTTAATTGTGGTACAAATATGAACAATCTAGAATATTAAAATTGTACATGATAATCGTTCATGTCTCTTCACTCTTCAGCGTCTTTCTTTTATCCTTTCGTTTTTTGTTAGGTGCCAATAGATAGAGCAGACATTCTTCTATAAAATGAGATGTTTCGCAAGTCGCATCGATCCCTAATAATCATGTTATAACAATTTTTTGCTGAATGACCCAAAAAACAATCAGAAATAACTGGTCTATAACTGGTGCATACCTAATAGGAGTCTGAGTACGGAAAAAATAAGAAGTGCACTCTGAAAATGTCTATCTTTGTAAATTCAAGAAGCATCCACTTTCTGTCGTGTAGCAAGTCAGATCTATTTAATCATGAGACAACTCTCTCTATTTTTTAATATTAGTTCTCTCTATATATGCAATACTTACTTTAATTATTAATTTTCTGATAACACGTCTAGTAATCAAAATTTTGGGTTCTTAAATTTTCCAGTAAATCTGAACCAAAGTTTCATAAAAAAACTTATTGGTCGTATTCGTAAAAAAATTGACATTGTGTTTTTCGATAATTTAACTTTTAGATTACTATACCAGATTTATTTTCGCTTGTATTCTTGAAATATAAGAGTAACAAAGAAAGCATCAAAACTCAAACAATTTCAAAAAGTCCAGATGTTACAGTTGCTCGATTTCTTACACCCAAGATTTCAATAGATACCATATCCTCGATTTTTTTATACTCTTGTAAACATATAAATGCAAATATTTTTCGTTGTTGCACATAGGTATTTGAGAAAGAATCTAAGATCTTGTATAATCATATGTGGGATGGTGATGACTGTCACACAAGATAAGAAAATGTGAAAAAATGCTCAACATCCTAGAATATTTGTTCTAAAGATCTTGATAATTTTTTGACTGATTTAATAAAAAAGATATATCTAACTTTTCTAATAGCAAATCTTTTGCATAATGTTGACGTTACAGGATCTTTAAAACAAGAAAGAAACATCAACTTAGTTTCGCTTAGATTCTCTATTAGCACTGTATTGAATTGAATAATATTAATTATTTATAAAGAAATGTACCTCTTAACAAACACCATACTAAGATAAATATACGACAACAATCAGTCGACAATAGCATAGAGTGTGTGTGTATAATAATCGAAACTATAAAATAAAATCAGCTCCAATTTCCTTTTATATTCATACACAAACAAACATATCCCATGTTCAATCCAGGCATCATAGTTTTAAATTATCACATGTCTTTTATTCTATAATTAGAAAACGGTAAGAAATGCAACGATAGCTTATTTCTAGAAATGAGAAAACTATGTCGACTATGTTTTCTATTCGTGATTAGAATTCGATCAACTTGCTCATTTTCCGTATTAACAACAGTATTTGCATTGTATGTTTTTATAAAACTATTTTTTTTTAATAAAACTATTTCAGAATTAAAAACTCAATTTTTTGTAAATTTAGACAATACTTTTTAGAAAAAAAATGTAGACTTTTCTTATTAACCGTCCGAATAAGCATGATATCTCTCCACCTTTGATGCATAGTCCCAATTTAATAAATTTTAATGAATCTAATGTCTTACTTTGTCGAACATATTATTATTCTTCATTCAACATGAGAAAAATGGTGTTAATAAAATTAAAACTGAACGTTTTTTTTTCGTTTGTATATTTTCATGTTTACATCGTAAAATAATAAATAATTCTATTCTTCTTGTTCTACGATTAATACTGTTTAGTTCGATTCCTTTTTAATATATTAATCCTATGTGGTTTTCCTTT
>CAJNOQ010001005.1:0-37550 GCA_905250885.1 Didymodactylos carnosus | reverse complement strand
TCAATTAAATAGTCAAAGCTTTTTCTACATGAGGAATCTGTTACCAAAAGGTTTGTTTGTTGCAGCTTCGATCGTCACTTGAACAAAATTATGGAATGATCAGACACTAAAATTCAGAAGTCCATAATGCCTCAAAAAGTGCTGCCGACGAAACAAACTCCTACGGGATTTTCCTGCGATGCTTGGTTAGGGAATGGTTAGATATTCTATACTATACGTTATATGGCAAACATTGAAAAACTATAAAATGATCAACTGATTCACGGTTGAGACTTCAAAATAATTCAGATCGATTACCTGAATGTCTCTGCAAATCAAAAGATACCATTGTCAATGATATCTATCGCGAGTACAATCAAATTGCTTATTACTTATAACAATGAATGATCTACGTTTAACTTATGACATTCAGTTGGCTATCTTTTTTTTGCACGAAATATNTTACTTATTAAGTATATTTGGACTATTGTGGTTGGTATGACAGCTCCACGATCATTGAAATACGTTTTTCAAACCTGTTTCTTTTTTTTGCACGAAATATATCATACCAGTTGTAAGTCAAAGTATTTTCAAGGGAAACAAAAACGAAGCGATCTAAAAATCTCAAACATCAAGTTATTGTTTTAGAATTTCATAGCGCTCACAGCTATGAACGACTCTATTAGTTCGTAAATGTTGCTCATTTACATGCTTTATCAGTTTTATCATCAGTGCTACTCAACTATTGTCATCCCCGACAACCGTTTTGCGCATACTCAAATTTAAAAAGAATAGTTTTTTGTTGCATTAATTCAAACAGTATTGGTTGAATTATACATAGGACCAGTAGCATTTTGATAACGGTCACCGGCTTCATCAACGAACATGAAATCATCAAACGAACTTTAAAAGTACGTAGAGCTTTTTTAAAATTTTGTTTCATTGCTGAGAAAGTTCGGTTTTTCGAAGTCAGAGGTGAAAAGTAGGAATTCTGCCCGTAATTATCAATTTTTACCACCCAAAACTGAAAATCAACCAAAAGTTTCGAAATAGCAAACCACGAATCAGAATATATATAATAAAGTCAAAAACAAATTTCACTCGAAGTTTGCTTTACGTGCATCTTACGTATATGACTCTTTTATGCATAGAGTCTTGTGAATTATGTACAATTTTCAACTATGTATGGTTATTTTTGAAAAATTATGCAAAACTAAGTGCATTGGGTCTGTTTGACTTTTTACATGGATATATTATTTAAGACTAAAATGAGTGAAACAGAAAGAAACAGGTTTGAAAAACGTATTTCAATGATCGTGGAGCTGTCATACCAACCACAATAGTCCAAATATACTTAATAAGTAAAATATCTTAGCTATCAGGAAGCTTGACTCTGAAAAAAACGCAAATATCAGCAACAGGACGTAGTTTAAGATAAAGCTAGGGGTGTAGTAGCAGCCCTCTATAACTTGCTGTATCAAAAACAATGTCCAGCTCGGTTTTAAACATCAACAACAAATTATTACTACGATAAAATATTTTACAGAAAAACTAATGTACGGTGATGAAATAGTAACAGTTAATAATAATTACAATTATATTGTTATTAATATTATATTATTACTTCTAGTGCCGTGCTTTTTCCATAAAAGCATGGCACTAGAAGTAATCGATAGCGCGGATTCCAACTAAGGTCATCGGAAGATCAACTTTCAGTTTTATTCTACTAACCGGTTAAGAGTGATCCTCTCTTTTGTTTCCTCCTTAGAAACTGAGGAAGCCAATGTTCGATCGGGCTAAAAAGATTATCAGAAATCAGATCATTTGTTTGAGGAGTCGTAGTGTGGGTAGATTGAAGGAACTAACAAGATGACGCATATTGAGAAAAACACATTTTGTACACAAGTCACGACAGGGTATTTGCTGTAACACTTGTATCTCCACGATAACTGATCCAAAAATTCTGTAAGAAAAAATTTTGATGTACAGAAAACGAAGGAAAAATTTATGAAACTGAAACGTTGAGGTTTCTGAGGCCTTGAAAGAAAACTTATAAAAATCATAACTTTTTCAAGGAAGGTCGTGGAATGCTGGAAGTGGTCGCATTTTGCATCCCAGGCTTTTCTCTACCCTTAGAAATGTTCAACTCAAAATCAAAACTTTTTCGAAAATAGAAGAGGCGGGATATCTTGAATACAACTTTCCAACCAAGACAGATCAAAAATTGATGACTCTGATGAGTGAGCGTATAGAATAGCGGACCTTCAAAGGCATAAGGCATACTCCCATGACCATATTAGGAATCTAAGTTATCGATTACTTTTCAGGTCATGTCTTTTATGGAAAGAGTGATTCATCACTTGGAGAAGTACTCTCGTATGTGATTTGTACTAGTCTTCCAGACCATTGCAGAAAAGCAGTGCCTATATTGATTAGTCTTCATCAGACTTTAAAATGCAATCTTTTGATCACCTTGAAATTTCTCTCCAGGCTATGTTTATGTATATTTAACCTTCATGTGAAGCAATATGCTCAGCACAACGTTTTACCGCAAAACGAAGAGTAGATTTTTTAAAAAAATTCAAAAGCATATACACTTTTCAGTATTACACTCTTACAGACTATAGCTAAGCGTAAAGTCGCAAATCAGCTTACACTGATAACATATATGACTCGTTCTGTCCAACGAATAAAAAAACATGGATTAAAATTTTTCATATTTTCACATAAAATGTTTGTGGAAATGGAGAATATGCATGCCCGTATAGGAGTTTCTTTATCGCACATCTGTACAAAATTAAATCTACATTTGATTTTTCTCTCTTTTAGCCATTGACTTATGTCTACACACTTCCATGTCCGATCATATCCGTTTATATGAGGCCAGGTACTTTAAAATCAAAATCAGCAGCACCATTATGCTCATCCCCAGTCGACTATTCACAACTTCAAGAGTTCAATTTGATTACAGAAACAACTCTACAGGATATTTCATCGTCAAATCGTCACTATTCGAATGTTTCTAAACTAGGTTTTATTTCTCCGGATTTATGACTATTCCGTCATCAGTGTGCGTGCTACTGTCCATCACGTTTTTAAATGAATCCATTACATGCTCAGCAGTAAAAACATTAGTATTGCAAGAGAATTTCGACAATAAATTCTTATCGAATATTCTTATTCGTTTATTGAATCTTGAATCTATAGAAACAACGTTTCAGATATTCGAGAAATGCATTTTACCTGATGCCAGACTATGTTCATTAATAAATGAAATCAGATCAAGCGGAGGAATATATTTGAATATTTCTTTCCGTGGTTTTCAATTTTCACATGTTCATGAAGTCTGCCAAAAACTTTCCAATCTACAACGCTTTTGTATATTGATTGCAACATTCGGTCATTGTTGCAGGATAGTCCCCGTATTATTGACACGGCTCAGTCGTTTGAAATATCTACAAATACAATGCTATGCTTATCGCGAAAAAGATGTTGTACAATGGATAGAAGAAAATTCAAAGATTTTCAACAAATTCATTATCGATTTTTTCGTAATCATCTAACAATACGATTGTGAATCATCTCTGTACCACCTGACCTTTTATTAGACATAAATTTTTTGTTATACTTAAATTCTATCTGTTGCTGAGCAAATGCGTAATTAATATTCAAATTAATATTGAATATTCTTTAAATACAAACTGTAGTTTAACGATGTCAATGAGCTTTTTACATGTCTTTCTAATCTGATTTAAGATTTGTTTCAAGGGCGAAATAGGAGATGATGAGGAAGATTGTTCTCTGTGCAAGTAATCGTCGCACTATGTTCGTTGCATGAACTTTCAGACTATAGTTTGTTGTTCTCTAATTGGTATTGATTCATTCGTGAGGGAAAATCGAACGTTTTAATTTTGTGTGTTGGGAATCTCTTTAATTTGTCAGAATTTATTTGCCTAAATGTATTTCTTCTTATTTCTGTATGTTCTGTCAGCTTTGAGCTGGCAATGAACATTTAGGGCCCTTCTTGTCAATTCTATAACTTTGCAAAGAAAGGTCGTGTAGGGCTGGGAGATGTCTCATTTTAATCAGAGATTTACGGGCTATAATCATGCCTCATTAAAAGAAGGTTTTGATTATTTTGAAAAACTGGTTTTCCAGAAAAACAATTTTTCTCAGCACAGGAAAGTAATATAAAAAAAAGCGACCCATACTTTTATTGCGCATCGAACTGCGGTTCTAATGGCGTATGAATCAGGTCTCTATCTCTTTACCAAATAAACTAGATACAGTTGCCATTTTAGGTAATACAAACGGAGCATTCCTACCGTCCTGGTTTCTGTACCGGATACGTTATATGCGATCAGGCTCTGGAGAACTTTCCTAGGCTCAGTTTCATACAAGGAAGCCGAATATCACTTCAAAAATCTTAAAAAATGCAAAGCAAAATAATAAGAACACATTTTTCGAAAAGATAGGTTTTTCAAGTTTTTGAGCTCTTCTCAATATTTTGCATTTTTTTCCGTCAAAACTTTATTTAAATCAAAAAAGAAGGCAGGATTCATGATCAACAACTCATGATGGATTCGAATATGTGTGTCAAAACGAATAATAAAATTTGTGGAAACTTTGAATTAGTGGCACCTTAGCTTTGAGCTGATAATGAACAATTTAGGGCTCTTCTTATAAATTCTATAACTTTGCAAAGAAAGGTCGTGTAGAGCTGGGGCATGTTTCATTTTAATCAGAAATTTGCACGCTACAATTCTGAATTGTTAAGAGAGGCTTGGGTTATTTTTCTGGGTTTCTGAAAAACTGGTTTTCCAGAAGACTGGATCTTTGAAGAGCTATGGGGAAGCCCCATGGTCATAATCGGAATCAGCATGATCGATAACCTATAACGCACTAGATGTCGATCAAAAAGCGATTTATCACCTCGAGAGGTTCCCTCATTAGAACTGATTTAAGCTGGAAAAATCCTGTATACAAAAATACGCTAAAAAAACGTGTCCATCGGAAAATCGAATTATACGCAAAAATCAAACATAGCTATTGGACAAACAAACATATACTCAGAATCGGCATGAAGTATGCTATCGATTGGTAATTTTCTATTTTTTAACTTTCTAAGCTCGAGAAAAAAAATAAAACATTTTTCTAGCATATTTTCCGAAGGGTTGTGTTTGATACAATGCGTGCGCGAACTTCAGCGAAGCTCCAATTTCGATGAACTTTTCGGGGAATGTTGTCCTGTATATGACATGTCCACACAGTTAGCACCAATTAGCGGCGACGCTTCTGAACCGAATGGTAGGTTTTCCAAAAATCTCGGTTTTTAGAGGTCTTCCTTATTTGTTTCCGCTCCAAAGTATGTTGAAACAAAACTAAGTAGATATTTGGAATCAGAGCAAAAAACTGCACCGAATGATGTGTAATTAGTAGTTTTTTTCTGACCACAAAATTTGTTGGATCTAACGAAACGCTAAAGTCGTAGTATAGCATGACAATTTTGGTTAATGATTTTGATATTTGCTGTAGAAGCAATCCTAGAGTCTATAAACACTTTTTTTTATAGATTTTCAAATATAGCCTTTTGAATGGTGCGCTTTATAAAGCTCCAGAGTACTTATCGGTGGATTTTACAGGTAAGTACTACTCTAAACACATGTGAATACGACAGATATAATAATCAGAGAACCGGATAATCAGAAAAATGAATAATATGTTACATATTGTGATTTGTCATGACCTCCTTTTTTTGAATGTATGTCTGGCTTTGATCATGTCTCACTATAATTAATTAATAATAATAGTATCGGTTACAACGCTTAATTTATTTGAACAAGCATTCAAATACTATGGTGAGTCTACGCATGTGTCAGAACTACCTCTGTATGGAAAATATTTTTTTTATCGTGCTTTGAGACACACTAAATACATTATTATCATAATGCCTCTGGTCACTGATACCATAACAGTAACAATAATAGTATGAAAGTGTGTTTTGAGAAAGGGAAAAGTGATCAAAAAAGGCAAAAGGTGTATAACAACACTGTTAACATTTTAGAACAAAATCAGATACAATTTAAAAATCATTTAAAACAGTCATCATCTTTGAGGGACGAGTTATATGAAACATCTGAAGAATATGATCATTCTTCTTAGATGAAATACATGTTGAAACACATTTTTACGTATCAATTTTTAACTAGTTGAAAAAGATTTGAATGAAATAATTTAAACATATGGATTGAAGAATTCTCAAGTTGAATGATATATGAGACACTGGTTTTTTAGAAACGAATCATTTGACATATATATGGCATATTATAAATATTGTTTAATAATTCTGATTACTTAATAATTAAAACATATATCGAAAAAATAAGCTCAGCTGTTTCATCTACCTCTCTTGCACTCTCGAATGATCTTTTTCCAAAATCTGTACGATTAATAGCTGAGAACGAGTGGCTGACTCGAAGTAGAAAGTAGGGCCAAGAAGAAAGAACTAGATGCCAACTGCCCTACTGGCAGATGGAAAACCCGACCGAGTGAAACGTATCTCAGACACACTTTAGACACCGTTTAAATCCCTTACATACACTTAGAACATTGCAGTGCTCTACCAGTCAATAAACTGATGCATTCGATCGGTAATAATGTTTCAGACTATGAATGCATCAAACTATACAGAAGTATAGACGGATAAGTAGCACGTGACTACTTAATGAATCACTCTACACTGTTCATAGTGAATGTACATGAAGTGTCACGTGACAATTAATTATCTCATAGAAAATGTATTGAAAATATGCTCAACTCTTGTGGCCCATTACGTAATGATTAAAACATGTATCGAAAAAATACCTTCAGATGTGTCATCTACAGCTGCTGTACTTTCGAATCATCTTTTTACCAAATATCAGGGATTATACCTGGGTCCATTATATCGACAGGATCCGGCGATTTCCGTACCGGAAATCATCAAGAACCTGATCTCCGGATTCGACTAGCTCCTGCACATTTCAGACCGAATCCGGCGTGGGAAATCAACCAGAACAGGCCGGTAACGACTATCGGAATTCAGACATCAGGTTACCAGGTTCGATTCCGTTTGTTTTCCACCGGAAATTAACCCGATCTGACTGCCGGATTGGAAGACAGATTTGCAATGAGAGGTGAAAGATTCTTCTAGTTGCATAATCCACTGAACTAGATTAAACCATCATAGACGATCCCTGAAAGCTTGACTTTGAACTAAGGTAAGTGTCTCTTCAAGTTTATCCAAAGCTAAAGTACTATCAAAGTATTTTGAGTTTTAAATCTCACATAAGCTCTTTTAAACTGTTCAACTTGTATGATAACACCGGTAGTGATGGTGTTATAGACAAATTTTCTCCATCCATAAATATATCGTTCAATCACTGCTACGTTTATATCAACAGCAGAGAAGTCAAAATTTAAATTGCGTCCTGTTCTATTTTGAATTGCGAGCTAGTAGTATGATAATTCGAAAATGTAAAAATTTAAAAGTTATACATTTGTTCATTTTATCGGAAGCATTTTTTTAAAAAAAGTAGAAAAAGCTCAAAGTCAAAGTCAAAATAAATTATTTAGCCCATGATCTTAAAACTGGCAAGGTGGTAATCAAAAGCTTAACAAAAAACTTTGATCAAATCACTCTCAGTACACAAAAAAGCTCAGTATTATCAAGCAGATAAGTTTTGACAGATAAGATGGATTAAATCCTTCGTTAATAATTGCTCCTAGTAGTACATAAATTCAATCGTTTTAAATCCACCACCTATTTGACTCATTTCTATTCTTTCCATTTGATCGACTCCATACATTTTAGTTTTGATAATTCTTGTTCATCATCTACGTAAGTCACTATAAACTGTATTACATAGTGTTTTCCAACATTTTCAAGTACATCGTTCGTTACAAAAATTGATTCTAGAATGTCAGTTAATGTCAAATGAATTCCTCTTTCATTTCTCGTTGATCAACAAAAGTTTCTCTCTTCTATAGTCTAAATGTCCACCTGGAAGTTGATAAGTGCAAGTTCGATGACTATTTAAATGCTTTCCTAATAAAACACATTCCGGATATGAAAATGACAATAATACTGTGACTACACCATTAATGGGCGAAACATATCGATACCCGTCGAAGATGGAATCTGACAATGAAATTATGTACTAAGAACAATGCTTTTGATCGTTTAGTTCATGAAACAGAACGAATGTCTTATTTAATGCTCTAGTCATATTTTTCTAGTCTAGAATGTGTTATTTTTGAAGAAGCTCCGCAAAACCTTCCGCATCTTACTTAATACGAACTAGTCTGACAAACGGACGCTCGTATTGATTCTTAGATGTTTTATATTTCATATTTTTCTTTCTATTATTAGCCCTAGTAAAAATCTTAGACAGTTCTTAACATTATCTTACTAAGATCTGATAAGATCTTATCCTTTAAGATTTTGATAAGATAATCTACGATCTTATCGTTTAAGGTCTTAATAAGATTTAATGACTCTGCTTTCATTCACCCTTTTGTTTCGCTCTCATTCATCTACATAAGTGAACGAAAATATGAGTGATTATATGCTTATTTTTCTTCCTGACTCTGCTGGTACTTGCTCTCTCGAAAGCGTTCAACAACTTTTAAGAGAATGTACACGCAGGTCAAGGTCCATAGTTGGACACCTGAAAATATGAAATTTCTCTTCATTCTTTAACTTGGATAATGCGGATTAAAACTTGAAAAATTTTCAGTGAATCTCGGAAGCACATTGTTTAAAAAATGTTATCGTTCTTGCTATTAAGATCCTAATATATTCTTTTCCAATCTTGAAAAAGTTTTAGACAGTACAATCTTAGTAAGATCTTAGAAAAATCTTATCAAATCTTAGAATTTTCGGGTTTCACGATCTTAGTAAGATTTGTTTAAGATCTTAGACAAATGTAAGCGAAATCTTACTAAGCTTAACAAGATTTTTCTAAGATTTTAGTAAGGTTTGAGTAAGTTTTTCACTAGGGAGACTACCCAGGACATTGAAAATCATCAAGGTAATTGTCAGTTTACTGCCTACTTTTAGGACGGTCAGACCATTTTTAGGTGGTTTTTAGATAATTAAGAGACTGTCAACTGGGAGTTTTTAGGCAGCCTATAAACTGGCAATTAACGAGCAGTTTGTTGCCCGTCTTTTTTCTTCTGGGTAGTAACATTGTGCTATTTCCTATTTTGGCTGGATTGTTATCAATTGCTATACAGATCTATTGTATAGTACTACTCAAAAATCAATCCAAGTGTAGATTTTTCTTCATTCTATCAAAAAGGAATAGTTCTATTTCTGTTATTTGTAAAATACGTAAAAGTAAAAAGCAGCTGAGCATGGGTAAACAAAATTTAGATAACGAATGAGTTCCAATGATGTAAAAACCTCTAGCAATCTTCGTTTTATCAAGGATTTGTGTGAGGCTTCATCTCTGAGCTCCACCGATTTCATACTGTCAGCTTCATAATTGATAGTTTATTCCCAAACGTCCTTCAATATACTATGTGAATGTTTTATCGATATTTATTCTTTCTGGTATATAGTTAAAATGTCAGCTGGATATTTATTATATATTTTTATTTTTTTAAAAAACAGCACGTTCTGTGTCTCTTCTTTTTTCTTATAGTTGAAGAAGAACGAACAGCAAAGATCGGTCGGTCTTCTACTGAACAATTCACATAAAAATGTCAAAAAACTCAATATTCATTCACTTTGATTAGGTTGTAATAGTTCACAGATAAACAAAATATCTTTTAAAAGACAAAAATTTGTTAGGATGCCCTTTTTCTTCTTACGACGCGAATGCAGTGATCATCATCGCATTTTGTAGAAAATGTGTCTATCGTCACGTTTGAAAGATGAAATAAACAGTGAAAAGTGAGAGAAAAAAAGCAGTACAAATAAGAGAATTATGTGTATCCTTAGTAAACATACAATTCAAAATTTCACCTGCCAATATTATAAAGAGCCATTTTCTAATAATACAAGAAAATATGGAGAAAACAACGGAAAATTTAATTTTCTCTCAAACGAGCCAATAATTAGACTTCTAATTTCTACTGTAATTTTCAGTTGGCTTTAGTCATCAATGATCAAACTTTAGTAGCTTAAAACTGTTGTCCTTGGTAAATAAGACAGTCAATTTTTGATATTGAAAGTTAAAAACTTTTTTATATATTGAGTAATTGAAAGTTGAAAATTTGTTGATACGTGATGGATGAGCGATGCATGCGTAACAAATATTTAGAGTTTTTTTTGTTGTGTTTTAAAAATCTTTTCACAAAAATAAGACGTTTCTCCACTCTTCACAATGTTATTTCATCTTCACCTATAACTCTTTACCGGAACAAGACTAAATGTTTTTAAATTATGAACTAAATTACCATACTTCTACCTAACATTTACATGTTTTTCCAAATCTGTACTGTCAACTAAATAGGTTTAGTGAACTTATACAGAAAATGGTTAGAAAATTTCTTATCTGAAATAGGATTTAAGAAATATTTAACAACTCTTCACAATTCTTTTGTAACACAAAATAACTTGTCGGAATTTGTCCATAATAAACCTTTAAATCACGTAGGAGTTAAACGGAAAATAACAGATTATTGTTTTTGCTTAGTTGTTTTGTTGATACTAATCTATGTGCATATATTAACAATTTCTGAACAGTTTATATAGAGATGTGAATATAATAAACATACTCATTGAAATCATTAATCTGTTGCTAAACCATTATTTATACATACCACGTTCCCATTGCAATCGCTTTTCTTGAGCTCAATGTCAATATTACACAAATTCGTATACTAATCACTTCACTCTATTCTACAGCAAAGTTCATCTCATAAAAACAAATTCATGAAACAATCAAAAATAAACATTTTCCGAGAATGTCAATGGCTTCATTCAGATAGACATTCATTGCTCAACATACGGAAATCAAATTAATGAATATTTTCTTTTTTTTGTACATGATACTCTAGAAATTATAGAGAAGATCATTCTTTTTACAACCTTATTACTCACTCTTAATGTAGACTTCAATTGAATGTAATATTGTTCATGAAGTGTAACCAATCAGGCTATTTGTCAACAGTGCAGTCATAGAAAAGTACAGTTACTTCGTTTAGCGTAATTGTCATATAGTTCTCATTTCAAACTATTAACTATTTTGTTTGACACCCTATATTACTATGCGCAGATATAGATTAACTTTCATATAAAAAATGATAATTCATATAGAATTAATTCTTTAAATAAAAACAACAAGACAAAAAAGAAAAGAGTTTAATATCGATTGCTATCATTGGATGCTGTTGGCGATCTTTGTCGTATATCATAGAGTCCTGATGTATTTGTATTTATATTGTTATTAGGAGATGATGAGGCTGAAGTTGAGATAGATTGTTGTAACAGCAACGATGTTGTGGAAGGTAGTGGCAAAGAAGCTGGAGAAGATGTTGATGCTTGACAATAATTTAATGTTGATGATGGCGATACTGTTGGATAAGAATATGGATATGTGTATGATGATGGTGATAAACAAGACATTGGATAGATGTAGTTGGTTGAAGATGATGGTGGAATACCAGATGGTGTGGATGATGGAAACATTGATATCATCGATGAACATGGACTATTGGAAGAAGATGAAACAGACGTTGGATTATAAAATGGATCAAATGAAAAATTATATGGTTCAATTTTGGTGGGATAGGAAGCTAGAAAAAAAAAGTAGGAGTAAATATATTAGAAAAGCCTAGTAGATTAACTTTTCTATGAATAAACTTCTGTTTTGAACGATTCTGTATACATAAAAAAAGAATAAATAATGGTTTGACAACAGATTAATGATTTCAATAAGTATGTTTTATTATATTTACTCTAGACGAGAAAGAAAGAAAAGAAGATCACTCGCTCTATGCAAATAGATTAACAAAATCATTACATACAATACAAATAGTATCAATAAACTTCTCACACGAAAAAAGATAGTCAAATGTAAAAATTTTTGTTTTGATCGAATTAGTGATTTCCGTTTTTTTATGAAAACAAACACTTAATTTTTGAATACTTATAGTCAATTAGGAGCGTCTGTTTCAGATGAGAGCAAAAGTTGAAATAAAAAAATCAAATATGTAGCCAGCAATTCTTCAGAGTCTGTGAACACAATCTACAGAAGTCTAGCAAAAGGAGTTTTAGTATAAATTAAATACACTGAGATAAATAAGTTCTCAGAGAACTACAATAAAGCAGTTTATTTTTTTTAAAAATCTTAACATTAGTGTACTTACAATTCGGTGGTGATTTTCGTGTGTTTGTTCTCGTTGTATTTTGGTTGTACAATGATGGATATGGAGTTGAACGATAATTATGAAATTTTAATCTATCAACACCATTTGAATGATAATGTGTATCAAAAAAACTAAAATTTGGTGAAAATGGATGATATGGATTAGAGGGACCAAAAAATGATAAACCATTTTGTTGTAAATTATATTCTTCAGCTATTTCTCGTTCATCTCTATATTTTAAATAAAAAAGTGTGTGTATTAGAAAGTAAATAAATTAGGACAAATGTTTTCTTTACCTTTTATTTGTATCTAAGAATGCTTTAGCAAATGGATTATAACGAATTTTTAGTGCTGTGATCTTGAAAAGAACAACAGGAAAAAAGAACATTAAAGATCAAAAACGACAAGTGTGAAACTTACATCATCATTTTGATATGCCGTTACAGCAATAAATTCTGTTTCAGGAAAACTTGTTGTATAAACGGGAATTGTTTCATTGGCACGTTTCGACGTATGAATTACTTGAGATATACGAATTTTTGGCTCATATTTATGTAATGAATTAAGAACAATCTAGAAAAGAACCATGACAAATATTTTAGTCTATTAATTTATAATTCTCATTCGTAAATGGGCTATAGTCTCAGAAGTTTTTGTCAATTACATTAGCAGTATGATAATCTTTCAAGTTACCTGTGTTGGTCCTGTGTGATTTGTTTTATTTGTTAATTTTACTTTTGAAAATGCAATTGTATCTTTCATCCAATGTTTACCAAAATTTGGTGACTCATTATGTACATAGGGACCACGTTGAATGGGTGGATCCGGTTTTGAACCAGGTTGCCATTGCCCATTAACATAACGCCAACGATGTGGATCAACTTGATCAAAATATAATTCAATTGTATACATTGCTTCAGGATCAAGTCCACGAATCGAAACTTTAAATACGGGAAACATTCGTCTAAAAGTTATTTTGAATTTAGTACTTTTATGACCAGATGTTACTTAAGAAAAATTGAAAGAGGCTAACTAAAATTGGTATTGTTTTATGTGTTTAACACCTACTATCTTACATTAGATATAACATATCTCAGTAAAATTTCAAGTAATTTCTCGACTTATCTCACCTTCCCGCTTTTGTTACAATCATTTCATTCGTTAATGATTTAAACTTCATCCATAAATCACGATCTTCGAGATAGACGTTAATGTTTTCATTGACGGCTGGTTTCATTCTTGGACAAAGAGATGATGACATTGATGGTGATAATGATTACTATCGAAAGAAGAAGAAGAAGACAATAATTATTTCTTAGTTCTCATTGTCAGAAGAAACTTATTTTTAAGAGAGATGTGAAATACCTTATACGGTTGTGAAAATCTAAGTTTACTTGTCAACAACAACTGTACTCATTTACTACTACCTTTAATAATTATAGTTATTATGGTATACACACAAAATAAAAATTTCTTTTAGTTCGGCATCTAGTCTCTTGTTTTACCTTGTGTTAATGACGAGGATGTGATGAAATTTGTATTAAGTTGCGATATGCACAAAAGAAATGTTTATATCATCAAGTATATGAGAAAAAAAATTTTTTTTTAGTTAGAGAGAAATAATCTGCACGTACAATTTGACCAATAAAAACTTTTTCAAAAAAGAGGACGAATGAGAAAAAATGTACGTAGCGATATGTTCAGTTGAACTAGTCAGAATGAAAAGGCCGAGAATTGAATCGTCACAGTGATCAAGAGAACGGAAATAATTAGTGTTTTGCGCAATTAGTTTTCCCCGCTCCAAATTTTAGCAAGTATATTTTTGGTGATTTGAGAATCTTAAAATACCGGATCAGTTAGTTGAAAACAGATTTTTGACTACAATGTCACCGAAGACTTGTTGATTCACCGGTTGGTCCTGTCCAATAGGCATTTAAAAACCCACAACTTTGATACAGTACTTCACAAATGTACAGGCTTCCTTGTAGCTCAAGAATCGTAATAGCTAGAGGTTTCTAATTTTGAGTGATCGTGATTATTATCGACTACTGAACATCTAGCAAGTTTAAGGCTCTTTTAGTCGATGATTCGTGAGATATGAGTGTTTTATTTCTTTTTCGTATAAATAATGATAACTCACGATTCAACGTTTTAATAATTTTTCTCTTTATCAAAATGCAGCGCTAACTCTTGTCAATTTATAGTACGAATTTAAATTGATATCTCTTGATGGTTACTGGAATACAACTATTTTATGATCGAGGGCCACCGTTGACATGTGAAGTCATTTTCGAAAAAAATGCATAACTCAGCCTAGGAACGTCATTTTCACTTCGGACTAGTAGCAAATACTATGTCTGTAGACTATCCAGTTAAAGTATGAAAAACTAATTATGGTGTGGTTTCAGAAATTCATTGAAAACCAACATCTACTGCTGAAATATGAATAGATGGGTGAGAGGGTCGACCTTCCTACTGTAGAATCGAATCGACATTTAATTAGATCATAATCATGAAAAACTTTCACGAGGGAAAACATAGGTAAAACTTTCTCAGGAAGATTAAGTACTTTTTCAAAAAAAATTTCAAATATGTCATTCGACTCAGTTTCATCTGCTGATCTGAAATACGTTATCAATTTTTGCTTGCAAGTTTATGAGAAATGAAAAGTAAAATAGCGTGGATGTGCCGAGAGTGTGGTCACAAACGGGTTAAGTAATTAACCGCATACTATCTGCTGAGAGAGTAGGAAGCTATCTGTTCTTTGCAGTAAGAACGCTGTTTTATACACTTTAAAAAAAAGCGTTCCCCAAACTCCTCTTTTTAGGAACCGCTCTTCCACTGAACGCTTTTCAGAAAGATCACTTCTGTAATGACTACCAGTGAAACACTTTTGAAAAGTGATCTACAATAGAATAGTTTTGAGAAAAGGTCACTTCCAGAAGAAGTGAGTTCAAGTACTAAAAGTGCTGCAAAAAAAGAGTACTTTTTGAAAGTACTCTTCAATGCAGCATTTTGAAATCGCTCCAAAAAGAAAGCGTGGAAAACAGGAAACGCTCTTTTCAGCCACACATATATTTTACCATGTAATGGTATGATATTTTATGTTGTTATTCACTTTTATGGCATTTGAAACGAAGTTCTTTGCTGATAGCACGAAAATTCAGAATTTTGATTAAAATTCGTTTGAAAAATCCAGAAAACATCATGTAGCATGAAGATGTCTCATGAAAAGAGAGTCAGATAATAATTAATATGTTTACTATCTTCTTTTTTAAGCAATAGCTTTGGAATAAAAAATTTGAAGATGAGACTATGAGTACCAGTTCGTACGTTTATGCTAGGATATCCGTAAATGCGTATTTTTGATAACTCAACAAGAAATAAACATTTGTTTAAGATGAAAAACTTAGTTTTGAAAAATATCTTCCATTTACAGATAAAGATCTGCTGTCTTTAGCACATTCTCTACAAATGAGAACAAGATTTAATTTATTTGTATGCTATTTTTACAATATACAGACACTAAACCAATTAATTTTTATTTCAATTATTGCTATCGTTATTTGAAACAAACATATATACGTTACTATACTCGTCGTATAGACCGATAGACTACAGCAGTGATTGTTCCACTAATTAATATATTTTTATTTTATTGTCTGAAACTAAATAACATTCGGCCTTTTCTCGCACAGTAGTTTACCTCCTATATACACAACAGGGTCATCTAGTTTTATGACAGTGTTAGTAGTTGTATGGATACCAATTAAAATGAGTTTATATAAAAACAAATCAATTTGAATCCAGCTATACATTATGTGTTAAACGTTATCGGTTTTCAATTCTTACTATTATAGAGTACAGTAGTTCTTCTATCTTTTCTCTAAATCAAAATTTTTCATTAAAAAATGACCAAGTCAAAATTCTTAGAAATAATAAAATTAACAGTAATTATGATCGGTTAACAAAACCACCTTTCAAAATCTCTGCTTCTAACTACTCTAAGAATAATTCAGCTTTTAGGAAAAAAAAACGTCTAGATCAACTCTCATTTAGTAGCGTCTCTTTCGAAGTCATTTGATGGAATTTTGCTCAAAACCTCATTTCCAAAATAGTCGAATGTAGTGTCTTAAGAAAAGATGCTTTAATATGACTATTTCAGTAGCAAAAAAAGAATTTTTTGGTTGCTACCAAGATTGAACTTGGCATAGTGCGCATGTGAAACTGTCAAAACACAGAAATACGCTATAGCATTGACTTTGATTGTTTCACGTGTAACCTAATATTGAATGTTATTTGAGAAATATTTGACAGATAGAAACAGACAGATAATGCATTTTCTTTGGGGAGACTTCTTTGGAGTCGTATATGGGTTTCAGAGTGTAGTGAAGAGAAAAAGATTTCTCTGTCTGACATACGAGAGATAGTATCAATATGGTTAGTCTTTTGCTATTTAACTCATGAGATGCATTAATTAAGGCTTTCCAGTGGATAAACTGGCGTCTAGTGGGTCACTTGCATCATAAAGACCTGATTTAATGCCGTACAAAAATCAAGTTATAATTCGACGTGTTATAAGTATAAATGTGTCTGAGTTCAGTATTTTACACCTGAAGACATTGTGAATATAAGAAAGACGAGTATAATATTGTCATCAAATAGTTTAAGTGAGAGTACACAGCATATCATTTACTCACTTGAACGAATTGAAGAACAAGAAAAAATATTTTTTATTTTACGATTATCCTGAGTAAACACTGTAAATCGATTATTGAGATCCGACATAGGATGTTAACCTTTTCATCAATTTTTTTTACATCTTTATAAAAGTGAGAGAAGCGCGCAATAATTTTTTGTTGTTCTACTAAACTTTTCTTTTTACAATAACCACATCTAACGATAATGACATTCACCATATTTCTCCCTCAACCATGTTTCTGTGCGAATAGAGAACATAAGTTTCATCGTTTCGTACATAACTCTTCACATCATCTTTACACCTCATACTTAAGATGTTAAGAACAAAAACTTCAAACGTATTTCGATATGTCCAAAGATCATATTCAATCAAATTAACCAAAAAAAAGAAGAAATATACACACACATGCCATCATGCAGTAAAATACTTACTTACAAAAACTATAATACAGATATCTGGTTTTTTATAGAGAAATTGTTTCTTGCTATCTTTTAACGTTGCAGAAAACTTATTTGCTTAATGTCAAGCTACTGTGGAAGAGGGCACGTTTCTGTTTCATCGCTTGCGATGACTTATTTTCTTATTTTAAAACATTTTCCATTTCTAACTATAGATCTAAATCTATCACCGAACGGTGTGTGTGTGAGGACGATCGACTTACTTTTCTCATTTCTAAAAGTTTCCGCTTATTCCCAACATGGCTGAAATTGTCTTCTGATGTTCTACGTAGTTTCTATAGTAATCCTGATCAGTTTACCACAAATTTGCATGCATCTGAGACTTTAAGAGGAGTCGAAAACGACAAAAGGTCCTGAGATGATCCCCATCCAATTCAAAACCCGGTCGAAATGAATACAAAAGGTCATTCATAATATTTCTATGATGGTTTTAGATATTTAAAGGTCGCGACATCTCTGTATGTATGTACTACCCTATTATTCTCTTTATTAGTTACTACTAATAATTAGCGTTTTATTTCTCTGAATGATATTTCGATTACAAATCTGATTGGTTTTTTATTTTTCTATTCTTTATGTTTGATATGTCGAGCAATAAGAATAGAGTAAAAAAGGATTAAAGCAACATGAACAGAAAACAATTTGTGTATATTTCTCTCTTTCTTTTCTTCTAAGCTACTGTCATATTTACATTTAACACACTCACCATCAGAGCTTAATAACAGGTACATTTACCATCATCAAATAAGATCAAATGCATATAACAAGAAGAGAAATATATAAATCAACAAACATCCGAACACTAAGATGAACGTGCTTATTTTATTTAAACGACGCACACAAACAATGAACTTTCTTTTTTTTTTTATAGCAAATAAACTTAAAAACTTCATTATAATCAAACTTATTAGAACCTTATTTATGCTAATTGATAGCATAAGGAAAGACTACGTGCAAAAATCGCAGATTTTTTTTTAATTTGCTCACGTAACTTAATTGCTGATTTTTTTCTACTGTCTTCAGTTCATTCTCGAACATCTTTGTTAACCATTTAAACAGATACCTTTCATATTTTACGACAAAATATATGAGAACGTTTATAATCAGTTCGAAGTGATTTGATTAAGATAAAAAAGAAACAAATTTAAAATGTAAACTCTACTACAAATCAGTGAAAAAAACGTGTAGTTAACAAAGTTTATAATTTGAATCTTTATTATAAATAAAAAACACAAGTACAAAATGAGAACAATTGAATTCGCTTTGAAAGTGACAAATTATGAGTTGATTTGACAAATTATGTAAAAATATTAGTATCTGTATTATTATGCATTTTATCAAAATGATTGTCATTTATTTCTTCTACTGTTGTATTATGAATATTTTGACTAATGGTTGTTGTTGTCGAAATATCTGGTGAATATGTCCCAGAAGACGACGAAGATGACTGTGGTTGTTGTTGATAAGAATAAGGTGATAACCACGGCATTGAATTAACACCATTTTGACCGTTTGAATAGATGTTATGATGGTGAAATGCTGAATTGGAATAAAATTGTGATGGATCAATAAATGCTGAAAAGTAATAAAAGAATTATGTTGTGTTTATTTTATGCAAAAAATCATCAATATCTCATTTGATAGCGGTTAAAGATGAAATAATAAATGAAGTGTTTAACATTACCATGTGAATTATGTAACTTACAGTTTGATGTTTGGTGTGGTTGATAATGACTTGTTCCCAATGTATAGGGAGTTGAACGATAACTTGATAAACGTAAACGATCAACAGAACCATTCATAGACGACGATGAAGAATTTGTGGCAAAATTAAAATGATGTGGAGAATAGCTAGATGATGCTAACATTGGAAAACCTATGATGAAAATAAATATTATCAAAATTAAAATACAGGGCATCAACGATAATATAATCATACTACTTACAAGAAGCAAAATTTTGATCAATATATTGGACGTCTTCATTTAAATCTCGATCAGTTCTAAATAAAGATCATACACACTCTCATTTAAAACTATTTGAATTTTGATAATTTTGTTATTAGATTTTATGTCTAAAGGTAACTTATATTAAACAATGAAGTAAACTTTCATTATAATTTCTATGAAATTCATTGCGAATCTGTTTTGAGATGTGAAAAAAAAGAAATATCAGAATCTTTCTGTGAATGTAGGCAGTAATTTATCAGATGAATATTGATATTGTAAGATTCCATCTCCGTCTAAATTAGAGTAAAGCAAAAATAACAGCTGATTTCGAAATAAATAGTAAACATTAAAAAACAGAAAGTCTCTCTTCTCTTTTGCTATTGCAATGTCTATGATTATAATAAAGTCTGGGAATATTCTTAAGCGAATTAATAATAAAATTCTGTAGTTATATATTTGATTCCAATTAACATCTTTAGAAAAAATCATCACTTTCCTTCCGTTTCCTACATAGGTTTGATTTTATCAAACAATTAGCACATTTCCCTGAAGTTGAAATAGACATATTATTTGAAGATGTCAAAACAAACTTTCACTTTTTATTCTTTTTACCTTTCTTTGGCATCCTGAAATGCTTTGGCAAATGGATTATATTTGATTTTCAATGCTGTAATCTAAACGATATTTTTTTAGCGGTAATGATGTAGGTAGTGAGATCAAACGATTAACAAACAAATGTTGTTTATAAATATACGTACCTCTTCATTTTGATAGGCGGTAACAGCAATAAACTCTGTATCAGGAAAGCTTGCTGTATATAATGGAACACTCTCTTTGCCATCCACTTGAACTTGTAAAATATGAATTCGTGGTTCATATTTGTGTAGAGAATTAAGAACAATCTATAATACAGACAATGACGTTATATTCAATTTAGAGCGGAATTGACATATGTAGTACTCCCTACCTGATCATCCCCAATACTGTTTGTTTTATTTGTTAATTTCACTTTACAAAATGTAATTATATCACTCATCCAATATTTTCCGTAATTTGGTGATTTTGGATGTGAATAAATACCTCGTAGTGCCGGTGGTTCTTGCTTTGAGCCAGGTTGCCAATGACCACTAACATAACGCCAGCGATGGTTATCAGTTTGAGCAAAGTCTAATTTAATTTCATAAAATGTATCTGGATCAAGACCACGAATCGATATGCGAAGTACGGGAAACATACGTCTGCAACAACAATAATAAAAACATGAGTTCTAGTCACCGTTCGATCTGAAGCCCATTCTTCTCGATACTCTAATATAACCAGTACCGATATTAAAATGCTATTGTCGTCAACAAGTGTATCTCTTACCGTCCATTCTTCGTTACGATCATTTCATTTGTAAGTGATTTAAATTTTGTCCATAAATCTCTATCCTCCAGTAAAATAGTTATATTTTCGTTGACAACTGGTTTCATTCTTGGACAACACGACGTGAGAAGAGCTAAATGAGAAGAAAAAGAAAAAAAGATCTTTGTTATATTTGTGAGATTCATGTTTCATCTGAAAAGTGGCTTGTATTTTTCAATTATGTGTTAACCATACTACTACTACTTATCATCTGTGACAAATAGACTTTACCTGTCACCACCCTCTCTCATATCAGAAGAGTGTCAACGGTTATCATGACACAATTCCTTGATATTAAAAAATGTGGAATTTAATTTTTTTTTCTCTAGATTTTACCTCGCTGCATAACGTTGATGTGTCGAAATTTGTATGAACTTGATGAATATCTCGCAAATATACGTTACAAGTATAGATAAAGGAACGTTTTTTTTTAATTTAACTTTGTCGAAAAGGAAGAGAAGAGGAAGACATTTTCTTTACCAATACATGAAAAGTTAAAGCGTTTCAACGAACCAATCAAAGATAATCTGTTAAGACTACCTTACTTAAGTAGCATAAACGTTGTGTGTTATAAAACAGAACAAAAACAAGAATAAACTTTTTTGAAAAGAAGTGAGCGACTAGCAAGTAGCAGAACATTTTGAGTAACTTTTCTAACGTTAAAAGATGACAATATCATCTCACTATTGCAGAATGTTTTTTTGCATCAGCACAACTATACATTTCTAATCGAACTCCTGATGAAATTTTTACAATTTTTTCAGCACATTATATTCAAAATTTTGAATAAAATAAAAAAATTGATTGTTTTATGAGCGCCTCTCGAGAAAAGTATATTAGATAACTCTCTTTTCGTCTTCGGTGTTCTAGTTCTGGAAAAATCTCAAGTCTATCTAATGCTCTTTTCGATAAGATAAAAAGTCAAAAAGGAGAAGAGATGTACTCTTAACCTAAAACATTACCCTCGGAAATCTTACAATTATTACAGCAGAAAATGTTTTAGCTTCGCTCTACCATTGAACTAAACGTCATCAAATGTTTTTTTCTAAAGAACGAATCAGGTACTTTCATCCACTCTAAGAAAGAGCCACGACTAACAATTCTCAGTGACCATATCAGGCTTTTTTCAAAGTATGCCCTCATTGTAGAGCACACTCAGTTACCTATAAATCTAAGTTCTTAGTTTTCCTGGACCTTTCCTTCACGAGTTATGAAAATTTTTCTGAGAGATCAGATAATGAAAACGTGTTCCGAGAAAATGCGGAAGTAAAATTAAAAAAACATTTTTCGGTGACGATAAGAGATTCAGTCGAGATTTTCTCATCACATATACTAGACGATGTCCTCTATCTACTGACAGTCTTAAAATTCAAATATCCATACTACAGACCTAAAAGCCTGGATCTCAAAACCTCTCTGGGGTCCGATTTTCTTTTTATCCGCCCCCGAGTCTGGTTAAGTACAATTTTGCGAGAGCGGTTCTTTTTAGTACTATCGACCATGGGCTATGCAAATTTGAAATCAAAGTTTGAATCTCTCTAAGGGTCTCTGGAAACCCGTCTGTGTTTCTAAGATTTTCCGAAAACGTTGAAAATTTTCTTCATTCGACAGAGTTGAAAATTCTGAGCAGAGTGAGATATCTCACAGCGCTGTACGACCATTTTCCAGTGAAGTACAAAATTTACAAAAGGAGCCAATTATTTTATATTTCCTACATAGCGAGAAAATCCAGATCTTTTTGAAAAAGTAGTAGCTCAATGAAAAATGGTTTCTCAGACTGATGTTTTAACAGATTTAAGAGTACATCCCTTCTCCTTTTTGGCTTTTTATCTCATCGAGACCACTATTAAATAGACCTGAAATTTTTCCAGAGGTAGAGCACCGACGACGAAAATCGACGTGTTTTGCTAAGCGTTATTTAATATACTTTTCAGTTTCGAATCTTGAATCTCGTTTGTCATAATACTTCTTCTAGACGAGTTCTCTCGAACGCTTGTATGTTCGATAATGTCCTCTTTCTTCATTATTGTTATATATTTATGTTACGTATGAAAGGTTATAAGAGGATGTCTATTGGTTCTTCGTTTATGGGGATTTCATGATCTTATGTTTAACCTATAAAAACTAGAGCAGTGGTTCAGAATGGTAGCAGTTTTTTCGATCCAAAATCTGTTCATAACAATATTCTCCTGTATACATTATACGATTGTGTCGCGCTGATCGTCGCAATATGTGCATCTATGCATAAAATATTGTCATTAATAATTTACCTTCAATAAACGGGTGATCATTGATATGCATTACTCTATCAAACCGTGTTAGGATAAATGACTAAAATTGAGTTTGATCATATATCACCAACTAAAATGGACATATCCTACTACAGAGAATGAACAACATGTAAGTGTTAGATAGTTGTTGTTCTACTCGAATGTCTAATAGAATAATGTTTTTCAGTATCTTTCACTTAGAATCTTATTAGAAAATTTTATTTTATTTTAAAACTGAAGCGGATTTTAGTCTAGTCGTCTGATTACTGTGGAACTACTGATCGTGTTATGAAACTTTTTTAGCAAAACTTCTGTGATCACCGTGTGTAGCATTGTCATGGCTACAAAATGCGCATAATGAGAAATTGTCTTGATTGCTATTTATACTATTCTTTTATAGTATTAATTTAAATTTTAAATCAAAAAGTTGACTATTGAAGATGATAAGTCTCAAAGTTTCAATTCTTTTTCCTAATAAAGTCTAAGCTTATTTGACGAAACAAATTTTTATTTTGTTCAGTTTTTTAAGGTCTTTCAAAGAAATTTTTTATAAAAATATCTAACTGAAAAATTAGAAATGGATTTATAACAGCTGAAACTTTAATGAAGATGCCTTTTCAGAAAAAAACAGAGTACGATTTTATTCAAAATCAATATCTCAGTAAGAGAAAGGCGCTAAAATCTATAAGTCTGGCATATTTAGTTTCGTACGAACGATCGAGTAGTTTTCACTGTTTGTTATGGCGTTTCTAACAATCTTTCTCTCCAAGTTTTTTGCAATGTGTGTGAGACGGAAAATAAGCCTTGCGTTAGAGAGCAACATGATGAAACTAATGAACATATTCTACGATTCACACATATAGTTGATTCTCTCACTTTTCAATGTATGTACACACTGTTCACCACTTATCCAGTTATAACAATAATATAAACCTATATAACTAAGTCTAACATTATCATAATTTACATAAAAATAAAGAATATAAATATATCTGATGTGGATGTCAATTGTTCAAGCTAATTAAAATTAGCACGAAGATGACAGTATACAGTATCTATTAAAACAGGAACAATTAAAGCAATTCTATTTTTCACTGATTATTAGTAGAGTTGTGATTTTTAATAAATATATGAATTTTTTTAACTTGTTGTGACAGATTTACTTCTGCGCAGAAATCTGCCATGTATGGCTTCCAGAGATGAGAGAAACGAAGTTTTTGAATGTCTCGTCTTGTTGTTCTCATCATTCCATCTAATAGATGACGATAAGCGTTAATAGATATAGATTATCTATTAACGCTTATCTCAGCAAAAATACAAAAGATAGATAAAAAAAGAAATGCACGAGAATTCTTCATTTTTTTCAGGCGATTGTACGACTATTATTCTTAATATGACTGTTGTTATTGTCACCGTATTCTTTGCTTGCCGAAAATAAATATCAAATTATTAACCATCTGTATCCAAATTCGCTCGGCTGGATGTGTAATTGTTTCTGACTGTACTGAACATGCGTTCTACACCAACTAAAAATGAAATAATAATCTATCTACACGTTTGCAATCATTTCTGAGGCGTCACTAGTTTCAAACGATGTGCCGTCTCTCGAATAAACTAGAGAAAGAGTAGATTCCGTCTCCATTTGTTTAGTCAAATTTCGTATACTTCTGATATTCTTCTCAAGAATCATGGTTGAAATAGTACAACGTAGAGGATGTTATGGAAATAACAAATTCATTTGCAGTAGTCAGTGGTGAATTCAGAATTGTACCGCTCATTATCTGGATCCGCTAGTGGTAGTAATGGTACACTTGATTGTACCCTCGTAAGGGTACAAAATGCCCTAAGCTTCTTAGGAATCAATGCATGAGAAATACGACCTTCTGCTGCAGAATCATGCCTAGTGACCATATCAGGCTTTTTTCAAAGTATACTCACATTGTAGAGCACACTCAGTTACCTATAAATCCAAATTCTTAGCTTTCCCGGACCTTTCCTTCACGAGTTATGAAAAATTTTTCTGAGAGGTCAGACAACGAAAAAGTGTTCCGACAAAATGCGGAAGTAAAATTAAAAAAACATTTTTCGGTGACGATAAGAGATTCAGTCGAGATTTTCTCATCGCATATACTAGACGATGTCTTCTATCTACTGACAGTCTTAAAATTCAAATATCCATACTATAGACCTAAAAGCCTGGATCTCCAAACCTCTCTGGGGTCCGATTTTCTTTTTATCCCCCCTCGAGTCTGGTTAAGTACAATTTTGCGAGAGCGGTTCTTTTTAGTACTATCGACCATGGGCTATGCAAATTTGAAATCAAAGTTTGAATCTCTCTAAGGGTCTCTGGAAACCCGTCTGTGTTTCTAAGATTTTCCGAAAACGTTGAAAATTTTCTTCATTCGACAGAGTTGAAAATTCTGAGCAGAGTGAGATGCCTCGCAGCGCTGTACGACTATTTTTCAGTGAGGTACGAATTTTTCAAAATGATCTGAATTTTAGCAGGTTCTCGCTACGTTGAAAATATAAAGTATTTGGCGTGTGAAAAGAATATTCTACGCATGGTGTAAACTATTTCACGCACGAAGAACTTCCCTTGTGGTGTTGTTTGAGCGTGATCACGAGAGGTTTTAACTAAACACGGTTTTTCTGCGTATAATAACCCACACCACACGCGAAAAGATGTCATTTTTTTCAAGTTCATAACAACCGGTTGTTGGTAATAATGTTTGATAATTAACCATTAGCCTTCATCTATATATAAGCCACTTTGATATTTTGAAAAATAAGTCAGATGGCTCAACTGGAACATCGTCAAATAAGCAACTCAAACATACCCCGATGAAAATATACCAAATTCCAAAAACATCAAGATTCTGCGTGAGCAGGTGTTGTCATCATTTCGCCATTTTGCGTGAAAAAAACTACGCGAAAAAACGAATAAAACGTACTTCTACGAAGATCAAAGTATATCAATTATGCGCATATTCAAACTTTAGCTGAAAAATATTTTTATTACTTTTTTGCACTTTTCCAGATACTAGCATGGAATAACAATGGTTGGAGAAATCCACACCAACCAGACATTTTTAAGCAAAAGTGAATAATTATTTCATTATGTGAAAGCCGTCATCATCTACTTTACTTTAATATTAAAAATTATTCATGTTCTTTTTGAAAAGTTTTCCAGTACATAATTTATCAGAAAGAAGAGTCTCAAAATATCTGCATTCCACTATAATAGATCCAAACGTTTTTTCAAATATTAACAAGAGCTTCCAATTGTATGAAATAAAACTTAGAATGTTTCTCTATCAAAACAGAAAACAATTTTGAAGTTTGGTTGAGAAATGGTGGAGTTATTAAAATTTTTTATTGGATGATGACTTTTGGGACACCCTGTATATTAGCATTTGTCTTCAACATCACAGTAAGCAGAAATATTAAATCTCAGACAATAAAGTCGATAATTTTTTGCAGTATTGTAGAATACATTTTCCATTAGATTTGGTTTGTCTTGACCGTTCATCAAATAAGCACCAATATTCTACCGTAGTGGTCATTTCTATCAGGCTCTTAATAGCAACCAAATAATTACTATTATATTTAAGACTAAGTCCATCACATAGTCCATCCGTATATGATGTGATTTAACACGTAACACGATGAAAAAGTTTAAAAGATTATTGTCATACATAAATAAAAATAAATAGACTAACAAATAATAAGTTGAAAGCACATTTATTTTAAGCTTTTTTTTATTGTGATAATGCGTATGCTCTGTAAGCTAATAATTCTTGATTTGTTTTAAATGTAATCGATTGATTTTGTTCAATAAAATAAACATTTCCTTTTCTATAATCATACGCTTTACTTTCATTCGCAGACACATGTCCTTCACCTGTAATAATAATCAGAAGACTTAGACCATTGACACCATCGACATGAATTGATTCATCTTGTTTACCATCATACCGAATTTCTTGAACGATAAAATCATTGATAATTATTGGGTTAAATTCACGAATGCTAAAAATATTTAATATAAAAAAGTGTAGTGCAGAAAAATGATTAATTTTTTTTTAAGCACTGATGAGCGTTCTTAGCGTAACCGTTACCTTTCGTTTATCTTTTTTGCTTTAAATTTGGTTTTTTCCGGCGTATATTCTTCATAGTTTAGCATTGTAATAAGTGTATCAATATCTTTGAATTTTGGCGTGAAACCTGCTCGTACAACATTATCCGAACATGCCATACATTCAACACAATTTCCATACAAATAAGCGTGTGGTATATTAGCCGGTAAAAAAATAGCTTCACCGGGTTCTAACGTCAAATAATTGAAAAAATAAATTGAAAATAAACCGACATCATTTGGAAATTGTTCATTTAAACGTTGAAATAATTGTGAAAGAGAAGCACATTCATCTGAAGAGTCTGCGTGTTTAAGATCATTTAAATGAGCTTGAACACAATGTTCAAGTTTTACTTTATCACTTTTCATCAGATTTTGATAGAGAGATGACAATAAATCTTTCTGTAAATTTTTGTCGGATGAATTGTTTTGTACGGCATTAGAAAATTGTTCACAAACCTACAAAGAAAAAAACGAACGGCTTTTATTTGCATTTTTACCACAAGGATAGCATTCGGAAAAGTGAATTGTTCGTATTAACGTTGTTCACTACTACTACTACTACATTGTACACAAGCTACTTACTTTAGGATCGCATAATATTCGTAATTGTTCGTACTTTTTTAGATAATAATTAATTTCTTTATATTGCCGAAATGCACATAGACATTCAAAATGCGTGAGAGCTATTGCCATTTCTGGTTTATGATTATCATCCGGATATTCTTTCGGATTTTTTTCATGTAATTCTCGGGCATGTTGTTTATTTGGATGAGCCTGAATACTTAATGCTGTTTGAACACTCAAAATTTTAAATAAATAAGGTAAATTTCCGTTTTCATACGACGAATACTTTTTCTGTTGTTGAATATAAGAACGTAAAGTTGTATTACCATCCGTCAAGTATGATTCACCTTTAGGATGTGTACCCATCCAATATTCAGCATACGTTTGTGTGGGATTGATTTCAGATCCATTGGCTTCAGATACCTGAGCAACTAAACTCGAGGATCCTTTCATACCCCATAGATAATTTTGAGCATAGCCCTTGATTGAAAACATGACAAAAAATAGAATGATCTATAACAGATTAGCAGTCTCAGTTGAGTCTAAAAATATTCTTCTTCTCGGAAATGGTTAGAGATTATCGTGTCGTTCATACGAATTGGTCTGTAGGGAGATGATAAAACAACCACTCCGTTACTAAGGCATTCCTTTTTTCTGAGGACAACCAGTTGTCCATCTGCAAGAAAGGAGTAAGATACAAAAACAGCGACATCTTACAATTAATTTCTAATCTAATCGCAGTAGATATTTTAATTTTGATCGGTTTAAAGCTGATAGAGAACTTTTAACAAATTTAATCTTCTTTTGACAAATTTTAATTTGTCTAATCGAACAAAGAAATTTGACTAACTAAGTAGTTTATTAAAAATTGTACAATAAGAAACAAAATTTTTATGTACATTTAAATATTCTGACATGTTCAATATCTGTATTTACACATATATATACACTCAAACACATACAAACATTTATGAGATTCTATTTTTCATTGGTAAAAAAAAATCACCGGTTTAAGAAAAACAAGCTGAGAAAAATTAAAGCTAAGACGGCGAGTAAAGTGCAGCTAACGAAGATGATTGTCCGCTGTTTGCGTCACTTTCACTTTGTTGTTGTTTTCCAACGCTGTTATTAATCGTTTGTTTTCTTCTTCGTTGTATAATATAATCATAGAATAATTTACACAAATAAATTATTAGAAGTAAAAAGACAAGACACACAATACAGGAAGGAATTAAAATCAGGAGTTTTGTTGTTGAGAGAATAAACGACTGTCTAGAGGATAAAATTGTCGTTGTGAATGTTGGAAAATCAGAAGCGGATAAACTAAACGATAAAAACAAATTACAGCGTTGAATATCGAATGAAAAGCTATAGCAAAATACATTATCTAACTATCTAGGCATATGAGATATGTAAGTAAGGTAACTTACGTTGAAACGATTGTACTGTTCATCTGCAGTACAAAAAATGCAAAAGTATCTCAAACATTTCAATTGTGAGAAGTAAACATTTAATCGTCGATGTTGGCATTGCTTGAGATCATTAGTATCTCATGAATATGTCAAAATACTTTCATCTTGAAATAAGCAAAAACACGACAAATAGAACAACGTTCTTCTTGTTCACATTTATTTTTATCAGTTTCGGTAAAAACGTATCATCATCATACTGAAGTTCTATCTTCAATATGGTGATCGTACTGTATTTTATCGTGATATCTATATACTCATTGTTTCATTTAAGAGCGTTTAACAGTGGAACTGCGTTAATAGTTAATAGTAAGTATTAGCAAATTAATAGTTATTAAGAAAATGACATTGGAATTTCAATAACTACTACTGTTAATTAATGCTAATACATAAAGCATTTTAGAACATTTGCATACATACAGATTAATGGCCTATATGTATGTATAAAGAGAGCTTGTATCGGCTTAGTCTAGAAGGAATTTTAATAAAAATGCCAGCAAATATGCAGAATGACAACATGGCAGTGTAAAAGGACGAATATTAAGTTGATTTAGAAACTGATGACTATAGCGGTAAACATGTGTTGTTTCCTTTAAGTCCCAAATGTAATCAATGCGAATTGACGTAGACAGTCTCTCCTTCAAACCATTTGGAGCTAAAAGGAAATAACGATCAAAAAACTATAAGACACGTTTTTCTTCGTAGTAGTTGCTATTGGTTCAGTAAAACAGCTAACAGAATTTTACACTTTGTCCATTATAAAAGCTGACAGTGTCCGCTCGCAATGCACGTGTGCATTTAAGATTGTGTGTCACTGCACAAAGCTTCTTCTTGAAGATCAAGATATACTTTCTTCGTAAATTTATACTTTACCATTTCACAGTGCTCATGAACCTCTGTTTCATCTACACTAATTGGTCGGAACATTGGCCCCCTTGTTTGCGGAATGAAGAATGAAAGTGTTTTTCTGCTGAATCTTTTGCTTAAAATTATTACAACTGTGCAGAAGTAATTATATTTTTGATATATTCAAACCTCTTAAGAAATGGTAAGATATTTGTTCAGAGCTTTCTAATATGAATCTGGATGAGTAGAAAAGTTAAGAAAGACGCTGTTACTATGTTTAGTATTCCAGTTTCGAGTCTATAATTTTTTCCACATGCGTTGCATTAACTTTGGTCTTTTTTTAGTGTTTTATAAAGTTTGAGTAGTTGTGATTCTTCACCTCTGTAGGGAGAACTTGTGATGTAATTTGCTTTTCTGGTGGTGAAGTTTATGAGATTATAAAAAATAGTTAATTCTTTTCATTTCAGGCAGCATCAAGACCGCTTGTCAGTATATATGATGCAAAAGGTCAACCAACCGGAAAGCAGATTGCATTACCAGTTGTGTTTCGTGCACCAATTCGCACAGACATTGTTAGTTTTGTTCATGATCAAATGAGAAGAAATAAACGTCAAGCACATGCTGTTAGTAACAAAGCTGGTAAGCGTGTACATAAAAACTGTTTGAAGAACATTGAATAAAGATAATGACCACATGGAGGTTGTTTTATAAATAATGCGCATCTCATTCTCTACAGTCAGTAAACTTTCAAAGAGTGTCAGCAAATTATTTCACAATAATACAAAACTTCTTTTCTCGATAACAGTATTTCTGGAAAAGAATCTATTTTCTAACTGCACTATGGTTTTTCTCTTTCTAGGTGAACAGACAAGTGCTCAATCTTGGGGTACCGGTCGTGCAGTAGCTCGTATTCCACGTGTTCGTGGTGGTGGTACTCATCGAAGTGGTCAAGGTGCCTTCGGTAATATGTGTCGTGGTGGAAGAATGTATGCACCAACAAAAATCTGGCGAAAATGGCATAGAAAAATCAATTTAAATCAACGACGTTATGCTACTGTATCAGCTATAGCAGCCAGTGGTGTACCGTCACTTATTATGGCAAAAGGTATGCTGTAGAGAAGTGGTTGATTGAAAGATTAAGGATTAATATACATTTATGAGAAACATGTTTTTGAAGGTTTACAATACTAATAGATGCTTTTTTTTGTCTTTTAAGGCCATAGTATCGAAAATGTACCTGAAATCCCACTTGTAATATCAAAAGATGTTGAAAGTTTACGAAAAACAAAAGAAGCTGTTGCTGTGCTACGAAAGCTTGGCGCATGGCAGGATATTCTAAAGGTTCGATTGCTTTTGTGATAATAGTTCCTCTTGATGAGAGATAAAACAGCTATCACTCAAATACTAGTAATTTTGCTCTTAAACACGGACTAATAGAGAAAAAAGATTACGCTTTTTGTTTAAATAGGGTTTTTTTTACTCTTAAACGTGTTTGTTTTCTTCTTCATTGTTGGTCTATCTGTTTCTATTGTGTTTTGTATGCTTAGGTCTACGCATCGAAACATACGCGTGCTGGTAAAGGCAAAATGCGTAATCGACGAACAGTAATGAAACGTGGCCCGGTTATTATTTATAATGCAGATCATGGAATTAAAAAAGCGTTCAGAAATATACCTGGTAATGTACAAACAAAAGAATAAACTTGCTTTCGTTAACTATTGTTATCTGAAAGGAAAAACCTAAATTTGATAGTACAGCAGCATTATCATACGCTGTAAAGAATTTTTCTACCCGTACCGTTTTTTCTGGTTTGTATAAGAAGTTGACTAGGTACATAAAGTCAGCAGGAGAGTGCTAAACATACAAACTTAGAGAAAACAAATCGAAGTTTTACCCCTCATTATATCATCCACAAACAGCACACCTTTAAAATCGAAAAACAGAGTACATGCAATCGTTAAGTAATGAGAGTAAGTACGATCACTTTTTGATGCAGATACATCGACGGATGAAGTCACATTTGTATTCTAAACCTTTCTAAAAAGAATATCGCCAGCCAGTTTGTGAGCAGAGCATTTGACACAAAATGAAGAGTATCTTCTACATGTTCTTAATCTGGATACCAACCTGCAGTATTCACATATGCTACTTGGTTTTTCTTTATGAAAGTCATTTTGACTGAGATAAAAGCTGAAAAGTTCAGGTTTTTCGGATAAGTTTTATAATCCACAGAAATTGATGTATTAGCCCCAAAAATGTATCTGTGTGAGTAACTGGATAGAGAATTTCATGGTTTTTATTTTCTGCTATCGATAGATTCTTTATTAATGGTTTCAAGGAGTGTTTCTTTGAATCGCTCCTGGAAAAACATGAGTCTTTCGACGAATGCCTAGTTAGGGACGATCAGTCGAAAGGGAGATCCATTCAATTCGCACTGTCGAAAAACAAGATGAGCTAAAAAACAAACTTTTTTTCTGTAATATTCTCTTATCCATGAAGAGTGTTTCAAATTCATGAAATTCTTCTTATTTAATGAGAGGAAGAATAAATACGTTCTGCATTCTTCGGAGGCGTTCACTGATGGAGCGACTCTTCCTCAAGTGTAGATACAAACTGTTATTATTTCGCTGTATTAGTAGGATCTTGGATGAAGGATTATTGTGAGAAAACTTGTTTTCTTTGTTCTCGAGTCACAAATCTCCTTTCCGGTAAAATGGTAGCATTGTCTTGTGCTTAGCAGAAATCAGTTGTGAAACAAATATCTTATCAGAAAATGCTATTTTACTATTGTCTCAGATTCTTGTTTTTAGAATAGAGTTGATCATTCTCGAAGATGTTTCAGTTTTTTTATCTGGACAACTCTACGTTCAGATTCTACATGTTAAGTTTTAGTATTCCTAAAGCTGTGTACGAGCGAATGATGTCTATTGAACAATTCAACTCTGAATTCTATAGTGAAGTTAGAACACATTTAGCTGACGCTCATTTAACCACTTTCGAAGATTTTCTCAAATAGATATAACTCTATTCTGTTTTACTAATAGAATGTCATTGAGTACTCCATGATCAGCATGTTATATTCGGTGTCGCTCTTTCATTCACGGCCTCTTATCTTGAAAGGATGTTCTCTCTTGTGGAATATCCTTTAAAAACAAAGAGGTATAGAATATTTCGTGTTCATTGTCTTCGGAGATGTTTAGAATTTTAAACCTGGACATTTCTTCCTCATCTTGAACATACACTTGATCTTGCACTATTCAACAGCCTAGGCTAATTCATTTTTCGAAAGAGATGATCAGTTTGTTGATTGCAAGTGAGAAATAGTTTTGAAGACTTATCTTCTATCTTTAAGTCTTTAAACTATATACATTTTTTTCTCCAAAAAAATACCTAAATAATGAATTTGTTCAGTCATTTTCTCTTGTTTTAGGTGTGACATTGTTGAGTATCCAACGTTTAAATTTATTGCGTTTGGCTCCAGGTGGACATGTTGGTCGTTTTTGTATTTGGACCGAAGATGCATTCAGAGAATTAGACAAATTATATGGAACATGGAAAACAAAATCAGTTAGAAAAACTGATTACAAGTAAGTTCATCACATAATGTCAGTCAGTGTAGTTTAAGGCGTGGTATCACGGTTTGTTATTCTCAAACGTGCGTTTCTGAGTAGATATTTTCTAACAGTATAGATTGAAGCAAATGATGTTGATGAAATTCAACTCAGAGGTTGACATTTGTTTGCCAACTAATTATGTTGACAAATAACTCTGATGCTTCGTTCAACAAAGCATTTAACTGTCTGTCACAACTATGAATAAAAAAGTTGATTTAGCGCATTCTTTCTTTTTATTTTACAATTCAGAACAGTAGGGCGAAATCATGCAAAATGCTTCCAGTTTTAAGTTAAGTCAAACTGCTTATCTTCCTCAATGCATTTCTGACGAATGATTCAAGTGTCACTCTTGAAAATTACTGAATATTGCTAAATAATAAAGAAAAAGAAATACTCGTTAGCTTATAGTACTGTACAACAAGTATCATTTTTGAACAGTGATTGTAGAGAGAAAACTGCGATAAACATTAGCTTTTGGCAACCATAAAATAAAGAAAGAATATCTTACCTTGCGACTACTGATGTCGTTATAGGATGCTGACAAGCTATGAGTGACTTGTTAGTTTCGAGCGACTCGACATCTGTGAAGATTAGAATCTTCGAAGGTGGTCATCAATCTCTTTACTAATTTCCAACTATATCCTTGTCCATGAGTCTAGCTTAATACAGAGTATCTCGAGCTTCTCATACACGCTAATTAGTAGGTTTGTGCGACAGAAAGTATGTTGTACATTATAATGCAGTAAGCATGTTTTCAAACGGATGAAGCGAGACACTTGAACTTGAGTAACTTGCGCAAGATTAATAAATGACTGATCAGCGCCCAAATTCGAACACGGTTTTGTTGATGTATGTGACGAACAAAACCGTCAAGTCTTGTTGTTGGTAACTCAACATTTAACACGTAATTTTTCAAATAGAAATAGAAAGAGATGTACTCAGTCATGAATGAAAATTGTACTCCTTACAGTTAGTGACCACGGACCATGTTTTGTTAATTTCTTTTTCTAGTTTACCAATGCCATTAATGACAAACAGTGATCTTGGTCGCTTATTGCAAGCAACCGAAATTCAAAATGTATTACGTGCACCAATGTAAGATCTACTTTCTCTGCCAATTCTATGTAGGTTACATTTGTCTTTGTTTATATTTAGTAAACGTCAGCAACGTCGTAAAGTGAAGAAAAATCCATTGAAAAATATGTCATTAATGGTTCGTCTAAATCCATATTCATCAATACAAAAACGACGATCATTAGCACAAATTGTTAAAGGACGTTCAACAACAAAAAGAGTATGTTCAATACTTAGAACTGAGATAGCACTATTTTCTCTATAATATTCTCTTATCCATGAAGAGTGTTTCAAATTCATGAAATTCTTCTTATTTAATGAGAGGAAGAATAAATACGTTCTGCATTCTTCGGAGGCGTTCACTGATGGAGCGACTCTTCCTCAAGTGTAGATACAAACTGTTATTATTTCGCTGTATTAGTAGGATCTTGGATGAAGGATTATTGTGAGAAAACTTGTTTTCTTTGTTCTCGAGTCACAAATCTCCTTTCCGGTAAAATGGTAGCATTGTCTTGTGCTTAGCAGAAATCAGTTGTGAAACAAATATCTTATCAGAAAATGCTATTTTACTATTGTCTCAGATTCTTGTTTTTAGAATAGAGTTGATCATTCTCGAAGATGTTTCAGTTTTTTTATCTGGACAACTCTACGTTCAGATTCTACATGTTAAGTTTTAGTATTCCTAAAGCTGTGTACGAGCGAATGATGTCTATTGAACAATTCAACTCTGAATTCTATAGTGAAGTTAGAACACATTTAGCTGACGCTCATTTAACCACTTTCGAAGATTTTCTCAAATAGATATAACTCTATTCTGTTTTACTAATAGAATGTCATTGAGTACTCCATGATCAGCATGTTATATTCGGTGTCGCTCTTTCATTCACGGCCTCTTATCTTGAAAGGATGTTCTCTCTTGTGGAATATCCTTTAAAAACAAAGAGGTATAGAATATTTCGTGTTCATTGTCTTCGGAGATGTTTAGAATTTTAAACCTGGACATTTCTTCCTCATCTTGAACATACACTTGATCTTGCACTATTCAACAGCCTAGGCTAATTCATTTTTCGAAAGAGATAATCAGTTTGTTGATTGCAAGTGAGAAATAGTTTTGAAGACTTATTTTCTATCTTTAAATTTTTCTTTTATAGAGAGAAGGACGGGAGTTTGTCGTTTGTCGAACTTACTTCTACAGAAATGCTGGATCTTTAACATTTTTTCCTGTATTAGTTGTGCTTGTGTAATAGAAAAATTCATCTGATTGTAGAATTCTGTGTTGCTCATAATCATTAATTGCTTTTTCATTTTCTGTTTCACTTTAGACAAATTCAAAGAATAAAGGTAGTTTTGCTACTGTAACTAAACGTGAAACCACAAAAACAACTACAACAACCGTTAAATCATCAGGCAAAGCGTCTACCACTTCAACAACAAAAACAAGTTAAATCATGATAAAAATTAAATTTTGTTTTACAAATGTTTTCTTGTACTTGTTTTGTTTAACTGCGACATGTGAACGAAAGAAAATTGAAATGCTCACGATTTAGAGAAAACAAATAAAAAATACGACATCCGTTGACACATCGAAAGTAGGTAAATCATTTGATAACAATCAGTGCGGTTGGCTTTCTTTAGCCACATGCACGGCGATGTTTGCCTTGATTTTGTAACTGGTTTGTTGAACATTATACTCATAAAGCGTTTATTTATAACGACCAATAGAACAATTCTGAATTACAATGAGTGAAAAAATTTTGATCTCTGCTCTGATATATTTTGAGTTTGTACACGAAAATGTTTCTGATGGTGTAGAGATTAGCGGGTAAGTTTTCTTTGGTTGGAGTGTCAGTAGTTTATGTTTTATCGCCAAATTGTTCATGTACATAAGTGAAATTTTGGATCGAATATTGTCTCAGAAAATTGGATTTTACTTTTTGATATTCTTATCTAGAATAATATGAAAACCCATTATTGGTTTTTTTTTCATCACTTCCACAAAATGAATTATTCGTCTAAATTTTATTTTCTGTTCAACTACTCTAGATAAATTTATAAGGATCGTTTAATTATCCTCATTGACGATAGACGAAGTTATGAGAAAAAGTGTAATTTACTAGTAAGAATAACGACAATATTAAATAATGTACAATCTGAAGATATGAATGATAGATTTTTAATTTATATGTAGACTATCAGCTTGACAGCTAGAGATGAGAACGGTCATTAAGACTTTCTTGGGTGAGTCCAGTCAAATTTTATCGACGAATTCTTGGGAAAAAATTAGTTATTTTTTCATTTTTATCATTCTTCTGTAGTTAGTACTTGACCGATCAAAATAAAAACATGAAATAATTTCTCTCAGTAGATCACGCAGTATTCTTCATACCACGGTAACCGGCGTATTCATAACAAATAAATTCACCATGATTAGATTTCATAATATTCTACGTTGATTGATTATACGAAAACCAATATACGATCATCAATCAACTGCAAGATATATAGGTGTATTGAAAGATATGGGTGCATACCTAATTTTCTTTCTCAAAAATGCTGTAGTACTATCACGGTGAATGATGTAACAAGGCAAAGTCTGTTTAGAAGATTACAGCGGTAAAGCAGATTCTCCTAAAGCTTTTACCGCACTCCCAAAAGACTTACACTAAACCTACTTTTTTCTTTCACTATGGTACAATACGAACGGACACAAAAATTTATCTGAACGG